>OMNZ01090819.1:0-11590 GCA_900303255.1 Lesueurigobius sanzi | reverse complement strand
GCTTCCAAACTGGACAGTCTGATATCCCAGAAATTTGACTGACTTGGAGTTACATTGTGTTTTTTGAGTGTGCCCTAAGTTTTTGTGAGCAGTGTATATTTTAAGGCGGAACAACACGGAAGTGAGTGGGGGAGAATCCTTTAATACTGCGCGGAGGTTGAAGTGGTGTTATTCCTTAAAGGGGCATTATGCAACTTTTTGAGTGATATTTGTGCATATCACAGTGGCCTCTATGATGCTCCAGGATCAAATGTTTCTATGAAACCCCTAAAAACAATTGATCCTGGAGCATCATTGAAGCTGCTGTGATGGAAAGTAAAGGTTCCATGCTGCACCCACACAGCCACTGGGTCACTAAAAGGTGAAATATGCACAAATATCAAGATTTTATTTTTCACTTAAAAAAGTTGCATAGTGCCCCTTTAAAATATAGTACCCATTTTTATCCGCTTAGAAAATTGACACTTTAATTTTGTGTATCTATACTTGGATCGTGTAACTGTATTTAAATAGGGAAAACGTGGAGAACGTCACCCTCTGAGAACCCCAATGGAATAGTTAGCGGAGGCTAAATGGTGACAACATCTTTGGCGTTGTTACGTTACAGAGGGCACGCTCAAAGTCCAGACAGGTACGTATCAACTCATCACAACCCAGGATGAAATATAGTGGCCTATTCCTTTAAAAGAGGAGTCCAGAAATACAGCAAGAAGACATAGGCCCCAAAACATTGTTTGCATCCTCTAAAATGCATGGATGGACATAAATGATTTTGTGTCATTCACTCTTTTACCTTTTTCAGACAACTCAGCAGAGGTTCCAGGGATGATGAAGCCTTATTTTTGTATGAAAACATAAAATGATGCCAAACATGCAATACATTTTTGCTTATGTCAGTAATCCACATAAAAAGCTTCATATTGATATCACTCGATTCAATTTTTTTTGGTTTTTGAAGTGTCTCACCTTATATCTTACAGTTTACTCCTCACCTTCTAACCATTCCCCCCCGTCTCTTCTCTCTCTGTGTGTTTCAGGCGGCTGTTGTGAAAACATTGAAGACGCACTGGCCGAGACGGAGCATCGGAAAACGAAAACGGCACTTGCCCCAGATCTCTATTTATTACTTTCACGACGTGTGTGTGTGTGTGTGTGTGCGCGAGCGGACGAGTGCGGAGCGTGCATGGACAAAGCGAAGGGAGCGCGTGCATGTGAGCTTTTTCGGAGGGCACCTAAGAGTCCGGGGCGGTCATCTGCAGATTTTGTTTACTTTTTATAAAAACTCCAATAACTACTATATTCTCCATCGTCACGGTAACAAACGAAAAAGGACTTTACTATCAGTACATATTGTGTTTTGTGTTTGTAACTAGCCTCCTATTTAAGAATGTATATTTGTATGATATACTCATCTAGATCTACTATATAACAGTTTGAATATCGCTTCATTTCGTCACACGCGCAGACCGACAGGACACGAGGACACGCAGAGGCAATGGACTATACACGAGAAATGGGTTTACATGTATATTTTTAAATATGTTTGAATCCAAAAGAAGTTTATAATAGAAGTTATAATAGCAATGTAAGGCTTGGTCAGGTGGAGAGCGCATGTCTGGGAGCCAAAGTGGAGTCTTTAAAGGAACACCGCGCAACATTTCATCCAGTAATTAGAATAAAGTACGAGCATCTACAGCGGATATAAAAAGTCTACACACCCCGGATGAAAATGTATTGTGAATAAAGAAGCCAGGGCAAGCTCAAATGAACTTCCAAAAGTCATGAAGTTACAGATGAGACATTCCCTTCCCTATTCCCTATGTAAAAATACCATTATACCATGTAGCCCCCACTTTGGCAAGTTTCACAGCTGGTAAACACTTTTGTAGCTGCTGACAGGGTGTCAATTCTAGTTTGAGAGATTTTTGCCCATTTTTCATGACAAAAGTCTTCCAGAACCGAGAGGTTTCTGTCCTGTCTTGAACACACTGCTCTTTGAAGGTTTATCCACAGATTTTCTTTTTTTTTTTTACTTTTTAAACTTTGAACACAACAATACAAAGGAAATAGTAGCTTAAACAAAAAGAAAGGAAAAAAAAAAGAAGGGGAAAGGAGGGGCACTGATCACAACATGTCAAGAAACACACAAAACTTGATCAAATCAAGCGGGAGAGATAACTTGCCTCTGTTTATACTCAAACCACCTGGACCAGCGTTGAAAATAAAAATGACCCTGTGGTCGCAGAAAGAAGGTGAGTCTCTCCATCGAATGCACCTCCTCCACAACCCCTTGAACCTGTTCCAATCCGGGGGATCCCCATTAAGCCAGTTTCTTGTTATTGCCTTTTATTCACAGATTTTCAGTGCTGTTTAGGAGGAGACTGTGTAGGTCACGGGGAAACCTTCAGACAACACCTCTAGAGGTCCATTTGTAGAAGGCCTCCACTTTTTCACAGATGGTGTTACATTTTCACCCAGAATTTGTTGGAAATTAATTGAATTAATTATTTCTCTAATCGTGACATGTTCCCTGGGCCACTGGCTGCCAAACAAGCCCGAAGCATGATGGATCCAGCCCCCTACGCAATAGTTAGAGATGATGTTCTTTTGATGAAGCTGGTGCCCTTTCTACCTCAAACGTACCTTTGCGCATTATGGCCACAAAGTTCTACTGTGGCATCTGGAAGTTGAATATAACATTTAGACAAGCCTGATGCCTTTTGGAAACAAAACAAAATTGGAGCTTCATTTGAGCTTGCCCTGGCTTCTTTATTCACAATAATAGAAATTTCCATCTGGGGTGTATAGACTTTTTATACCCACTGTATTTTATTACAAATGTTTTAAATTGTTTAAAAAAATTACCAAACAAACATAATATGTCTTTGCTGCTCTCCTTAGACCTGGCTTATCGTACTGGGAGCAGGGACGTCTCCAGCTCTTCTCCATGGAGATGTTGACTAAAGATGGGACAAATGGGTGTTAGGTCCTCATCCAAATCCATTCTTTGATTTCCCACTGCGAAAATATTCATTTGTAGCTGGTCATTAGGAGCATGTTTTGTATTGGCAACAGTATAGTCCAAAATGTGATGCAGTCTACCTTTAAATTGCTCACATAGTAAAATGTATTCGACTCTTCTGTCAAAATTTGGATTTGTGAAACCATATTGGTACAAATGTTGGCTAACCTTTTGTCTAGCTCATATATAAGGACCTAAATACAAATATTCTAAAGCTTTATAAGTTTATTATTTGATGATTATCCCCCCATCATTATCAGAAAAGTTAACTTTGCTGTGGAGTTACAATTATAAAGTATTACTATTCAAATTCAAATTGTGCTTGGAAAAAAAAATACACAAGTAACTCATATTTCAGCTTGGTGCTTTGAGAGTGTGTTCAACATTTTCAGAACATAAAGAAAACACATCTAAACTTGGACTTTTGAAGCTAATTTAAACATGTAGACAGCCTTTGGGCCATAGCCCCAGAGAGGCCGGTTGGAGATCCCTGGATTAAAGGCTTTGAAATGACATTTTTTAGACATAATTTTATGAAGCATTATCTCCATGTGAAGTCTGTAAAAAAGAACGATGGGATTTAACAATAGGATCGTCCCGTCTGATCCTGTAATGAGGTGCTTTGCTTCACAACATGGAAGCAATCTGTCAACGGGCGGCGGCCATGTTGGATCCCCGTTTCTGATCTTTATCTTGAACATGTGATTTTGAACACCTTTACATGAACAGAGGCCGTTTGGTAATGTCGCGATCAGAGCCAAAGTATTGATAGGAAATAAAACAAGAGACCAAGGCACTCCCACATTATAATTCTATTCGCTATTTACATTTTCTAAAAAGCCTTTATTGTACTGGGCTAATATACAGTATATTAAAATCTTTTGAAACTATTGATGGTTTCTTCAAAGAAACTTAATGGTACTGACTTCCTGAGCACTTTGTGTCCAGTTTCTCTTACCAAAATATTAATACTTTGATACTGGAGCCAGTATTGTTTTGATACTCATGTCTAAATATTAATACTTTAATTTGTTTACAATGTTTATGATGTAAATTACATTTTTTTAATTGACTAAGTTTTTAAGTGTTTTGTTCATAGAAATTACTTTAACTTACTCGCTATCAGCTGAGTGAGCGACAGAAGATTTGGATCTATATTGAAATTCTAGCCCAAGTATTACTTGGTATTGGATCGAATCCAAATTGACTGGTGAGAGAAACTAGACACAAACAGAAACTTAAGAGAAATAAACAAAGAACCAAGGCTCTCCTCCCACACTACAAGCTGGGCTGATACATTAAAATATTTTAAAACATGTTGCTGGTTTCTTCCACGGTTATCGGCTCCAACAAAGCCTTTCTCAAAAAGTGATGACTGGTAGCACACATCCTTAGTCCTAAGATCGGAAGAAGATTGGATCCTGCTCTCCTATTGCATTTCTATTGCATTTCTTACATACCAATTCTTCATAATCACGAGTTTATGAGCATTTTTCTCAACTTGACTGCCACAGTAATGTCAATAACAACTAGCTCGCTGGTTCACAATCAATATAAAGTCCTCATAAATGTCATTACAATATAGCCCACTGAATGACATAGCAAATCCTTTTCCACTGCTTGAAAATCACACAGATGACCCCAGACATGCGTTTCTCCCCCTGAAAAGCCTAAAGTCTATGGAGATGTTGACGGCGCACACATAACGTAGTCTAACCAATCAGACGCAATACTGACAGCAGCTGTAGAAAAGCATGTTGAGTGTTAAAAAGGGGCAATAGCTTAGCATCAGTGCTTCCATAATGTACATGAGCTAAGGAACTGAATACTGCCAGAAACGCAAGGCAATAGGCTATGCTAGCTGTTGTCCCGCCCGGCACAGGACAATCTTTACTGCCATCGAAACATCCGCAATATTACCACCGCTCGCGTTTCTTTGTTTTGTTTGTTGGATATTGTCAAGAGGCAAAGCTTGATTTGAAGTATCGGTTGTGGCATAATGGCTTGAATCTGTTCTGTGAACCGGAAAACAATGAATCAACTCAGTCTAAGGGATGAAATAAGGGGTATCACTATAGTCAAATGGCTGCTCTAGAAATCCTAGTTCTCCAATAAGACACTGTATCAATTTGTAGCACATTGGAAGAGCTTGGGTGCAGTTACGTTATGGTTCCAATGTTGATTCCTTGCACATGCTGAAATTAAAGCAACACTGTGTAACTTTTCAGGGTACTAATGATAAAATAGTGAGTAATAATAGCAGAGTTGGCAAAGAATATCCTCCAAGTCTAAAAAAAGAGTTTGTACTCTCACTTTGCATGACTCTGTAACTCAGCAGCGTCCCCTAAACCATATCCTACCAGTGCAGTATCTGAAGAGCAGCCCTCTTGGAGTGTATTGTGTCTGTAGTACTATATATCGATCCAAAGAATAGCCCAAATTGCCCACATTCATTGTCAAAGCTTACACGGTGTTGCTTTCGGCTCAATCGATGGTCAAGGGAAACAAGAAACAAAAGAATTTATGACAAAAATGAGAAATACAACTGTCAGTCACTGGTAGACTGTGCAACATTATGGGGAACAATGTCCCTGTTAGGTCTTATGTCTCACTATAGCAATTATGGACTTCCAATCTTAAGGGGAGACACTGCAGTTTTCAGGTTTTGGGCCATGTTTGTATCTGCAAACCAATAACTGTCCTAATCTATACAATAGTGAGTGTAATTATTCACTGATTCAACATTTCTCCATAGAACAATATGGGGAACTGTAACTTTAAAGACCATTTTCTCAAAATGCATTTTTGCAACAACATCTCCACTTCAGCAGCTCCAACAGACGCCAAACTTTCCAGTCTTGGACTTAACAATATTTTGAAGGTTTGTTCAGAGGGATTTTGCAATAATTACCGTATTTTCCGGATTATGAGTTGCTCCAGAGAAAAAAACAAGTCGCGGAGTATGAATCGCATTTACACAAATTTATTTGACATAATAATAAATAGGTATACAGTACGCTAACGTAACACATTGGTGGTTATTCAGATAACAAACATTTGCTAATATATAATTTAATATATAAGTTGCTGGACCAGCCAAACTATAGTATGAGAAAAAGTGTGACATATAGTCCGGAAAATACGGTAATTCCTAGGTTCATTTATTGAATTTTGAACCCCAAAAAACAAGGAAAAAGCAATTTTTGTATGCATGTATTCACTAATAACTAGCTTATAAAAAAACTAAATCCATAATCCCCTCTGAACAAATCGTTGTAACTAATACAGTATATCGACAAAATAAAACAGGCAATTTGGCCACTTTTACACATAAAATTCCAAAATGACAAAACTTGCAATATTTCTTCTCATATTCATCCCAATAATAAACAGAAACATTTTCAAATTGACATCCCTGTATTTGAATGCTTTCCCTACTGCAGTGTCTGGCCTTAATCCAGCGACAAAGACAAGGCAGTGGCCTAAAACAGCGCTTCCATCCACTTCTCAATCCCTTCGTCCGCCGTTTCGTGCAGTATGTGTCGCGTAGGTGAGAAATACTGACCTGGCTCACGCACAAGCTTTCTCATATGTGTGCCCCTCAACATCCCACAAACCTCTTGATTCAATGATTTTTTATTATTTTTCTAAACAAAAGTGGTTTATAATGTTTTTTGAATGGTTGCTTTGATGTTCGGTGTTAGGTGGTCATCGTGATCATCGTGAAGTACTATCGATACAATGACTTCCTGTTTTATCAGTTCTGGAACAGGCTGAACTGACCAATACATTTGCAGATCCACTCTATGGACGTCTTGCTTGTTACGATGAGGACCTTTGTCTCCTGCAGCCAAGTGGGGTCTCATTTGGCAAATAGACAAGAAGACACTGACCTATGTAAAGACTACCTTTATAGAGTTTTATGTTCACTTTATAGGAGGTTGGGTGGTTTCGGAGCGAGATATCACAGCAATAGCGGATCAAGGGAATGGCGAGTTTTAGACGCCCCAAAGCCACGGTGTTTTCAGTAGCCACAGTTGCGATTGCTAATGGTACTTCCAGACAGAGTAGTGCAAGGACAAGCAGGCGAAAGAAATGGTACAAATGGACCACAGTTTAGGCGAGACACTGCAGCTGAAAGTTCAAATTTTCAGGTTTTGGAGCCAGTTTGCGCTCTTACCATATAAACTATCCCCTGGAAACAAATACCGTATTTTCCGGACTATAAGTCACCCCGGAGTATAAGTCGCACCAGCCAAAAAATGCATAATGAAAAAGAAAAAAACGTATATAAGTCGCACTGGCCTATAAGTCGCATTTTTGGGGGAAATTTATTTTACAATCTTGAAAGGCAAGTTATAATAACACTAGAATAGAGAACAACAGGCTCAGGTGTATGGACAACGTAGTACCAGATACCGGTACACAAGCCTAGAGTGCCCTCTCGCAGCTGTCGGTGTGAAAATAATGACAGTATTTCAATGTATAAGTTGCACCTGAGTATAAGTCGCAGGACTGTCAAACTATGAGAAATAGTGCAACTTATACTCCGGAAAATACGGTAATAATAATAATAGCTATATTTAGTAGTAATAACTAGTTTATTCAAATACTAGTTACTAGATATTCATTATCCTCTGTGAACAAGTCTTTGAAACTGATATAGCAACAAAATAAAACCATATAGTTAAACCTGGCTTTATCCGTTATTTGGATATTGTCACTGAAAATATAGGCAAATTTGGTCATTTTTACACATAAAATGCCTAATTTTTAGATGAAAACATAAAATGATGGAAAACGTGTAATACATTTTTTACTCATATGTATGTCAGTAATATACAGCAAAAGTTTCAAATTTATTCAATTTATTTATTTTTCCTATTCACCTGCCGTGTCTCACCTTAAACTTCAAGGAAGAACCATTCATTTAGATTTCATATAGAGACTTTAAGAAAACACTTTCTCTGTTGGTGAATATATCGTTGCATGTTCGTGTTACAGCAGACAAGTACAAACTTTGAGCTGGACTATGGACCGAGTTACAATCATTTGCACATTATATTTTTATTTTTCAGTTTATTATCGTCAAACCTTGCCCACTTGGCATTTCGTTTCTCAAACCTTTCCTATAAAAAGAAGCTGTGTTACACATCATTGTGCAAAGACATCTAGCCAAAGTACAGAATAAGCAATCAATCATTTGCACAAAACACAACTGTAGATTTTGTTCCCCTTTTTGTTCAAATATATCGACTAAATTACATGCTCAAATGACGAAATAAACCATGATGCGACAGAAGCGAATCCAGGCTTGGTTCTCCCTTACAGCATTTTGAAAGCACTTTAAGAACATCTTTTTCGAGCATACATTCCAGCCAGTGTGGTCACTTGTGCTTTTGCTTGGCCCACAAACAAAAATCATAACCGCGCCACTATTTGCCAGGCTTCAATCTAAATTTAGGTTGAGTAGATGGTAGAATTTCTGGTTTTGAAGCTATGTTTTGGCCTTAAAATGAGAAAAGGGCATGTCAGTAGGGTTAGCAGTGTTCAATTGTGCAAACTGCCCAAAAAAGTAAGGCTTTAAAGCTTGTAATGCAAAAACGAATCCAGATGTAAGTTACATTTTCTTGTAATAAGAAAAAATGTTCTTGATTTGAGCAGGTTAGTAAAATGATATGCCAATGGAATAAGTCTTTCTGCATTTAGAATAACGAAAAGCTTCTCATTGAACATAAAATGATCTCATTTTACTTGAAAAAAGAATGAAAATCTTAATCCACTTGCAGATTTTTTTACTTGGCAAGTCAGAATAACTCAATATTCTTAAATCCAGACATTTTGACTTACCAAGACTTACTTTTTGCAGTGTGCCGGCATTACTAGCCACGCAATCATTATTTTGGATGTTTATTTTTCTCCGTCCTCACTCTTTTCCTTTATTTTGCGAATATGCTATAGCCTGCAGTCTTGTACAGAAACATAATATTTTTGTGTGTGGGCCGACCTGTGTGGAGGACTAAAACTGCCAAAATAATGAATAAATGTCCACATCATGGAGGGTATTAATGATGGAGGTGGCCTGCGTGGCTTTCCCCATAGCCTTCAGCGAGGGATAATGAATCCATTCATGCTAGCATTTGAAACCGCCGCCATGTTGATTTTTTTGGAGCCTATTCCCATATTTGCTATACGTAGTCCCACATTTGGTATACGTAATCCCATATTTGGTATACATGGCAACCGCACAGCAAGAAGGCACCTGATTGTCCAGTTATTTTTGTTAATAGAGGGGAGGGACAAAAAGGTTAACGCCCTCTTTTAGGGTAAACCAGAGGCCGTGTCCATTCAGCTGAATGGGGAAACAGATGGATATCTTCAAATTTATGTCTGAAAAATAACATTTTAAGCTTTTTATATATTTGTCTAATATAAGAACTCTAGAAGATTCACAGAGAGGTGGGCTAAAGCAGGAAGTTAGCAGGTTCGGACTTTGGTCAAAATCAAAGGTCGTGTCCATTGAAAAATGGGGATCTCTGGATTCTTCTTTTTGCTGTTCTACATACAAAATGTAACTCAACAGACCTGTGGCATGATGTTAATTAGTTGTTCTCAGTCAATTTCCCCTAATGGACGCGGCCTTTGTTTCCGAACATGCTAACTTCCTGCTAAATTTAGCCCACTTTAAAACACTAACTGTCCTCTCTGTGAATCTTCTACAGCAAAAAATCTCTTGATTTGCTTCCCTTTTATATTAGACAAATATATAAAACGCATAAAAAGTATTTTTTTCAGACGTAAATGTAAAGATCTCAGTCGATGTTTCCACATTCATCTCAATGGACCTCCAGTTTACCCTAAAAGGGGGCGTTAACCTTTTCTTTGCTCTTAAATAACATTAAAAATATTAAAAGACCAAGACTGTGCAGCACGTGGTAAGACGAGCATTTTAGGGTCATATTAACAAGAATATTTCCAATAATGAGTTAAAGGCCAAATAGTTTCAATGGAAAGCCAATAAGAGCTTCCTGGTTTCGGAGCCAGCCCCCGTATGCTAACTGACTTCACAGAGAACTACCCAACTGTACCTCCATTGTTATACACGCTCTATGGTCCACATTGTTGAAGTATTATTCAGATATCACTACAAATGCTGAGATTAAACATATATATAATCATTTTAAGCAGCTCTTTTGTGAATAAATAAATGCAGACAGAAAATAATAAGACATTATGCTACAGTATATATTTTAATCTCAGCATTTGTAGTGATATCTGAATAATTATTTGCCAATGTGGACATATACTTATTTTTTGATTTATTTGTCGTCTTGGCAGCTTTGGTCCTCCGTAGCCCGTGAAGGAAAATGGTGGAAAATTGCACATGTAGCACTGTGATGAGAAAGTTACGTAATATTATAACCAGACAAATGAAGAGCGCTGTGCTGAAAGTGAAAAATAGCTTATGCTTCCAGTGTTTGTAAACAGGGTCATACCGAGTGCCCTCTTAAGCTAGCAGAGAGAAATCCTTTATGAATATACTTCTATTTTTGGGAAGAAACGGTCGACTGGTACTGAACCGAGTCCGTATTATAGCAGCTTCTTCCCCCCGACCTGGCTTCTTCACATTTTTGACTATTTTCATTTTGTATGCTGCACTGAGAAAAAAAAAAGAAAACACATCTTCTTCACATGTGGTTTGGAGAAAAGAAAAAAAAAAAGCGCAGAAGTGACGTCTGCCACTTCACGTGAAACAATATAATATACAGTAGATTAGCAGTCGCATTATTTGTTACAACCTGTATGTAATGTTATATTATGGAAGATGTAATGTCCTTCTGTAAATGTTGTTTATTGTTGTTTTACCTGAAATAAAGTTTATTAATGCTTCACATCGAGAGTGGGATGTCGTGATTTGAAGACTGAAGGACCAGGGGCAGAACCGCCCAATTGTGGCCCAAAGTAAAGCACTACTCTAGACAAAGGCTAGTATTGTGTATTTTATTTTATTTATTGTTTATTTGGTTGGGACAGTGCATGTTAGTGAACACACATGAGAACCATGTATGTAAACACACCACTCCGGATTGTAGCCTTGGGCTAATTTGCATCCGTTGTCCCACACTCATACACACAAACACACTCTCATTCATCCTGATCTATTGTACATGTTTTTATTGGTAGGGGAAACTGGAGCACCAGGAGGAAACCTGCGCAGACACGGGGAGAACATGCAAACTCCACACAGAAAGGCCCCGTCCTGGCCCAGGGATCGAACCCGGGACCTTCTGGCTGTGAAGCACGAGCGCTAACCACTGTGCTACCGTGCCACCGTGTATTTTATAATATGACCTAACGGGAGGATTTTCTTTGTTACAGGAACTTTTATCCTTTTTATTTTATCCTATATTTTGTAAGAATACATTCTGCAGTTGAAAATGACCACCTTAAATCAGAAAAATGTGGGCAACGGCGATTGGATGTATGTTGATTTTGAGCAGGAACACTGCAAAAAGCGATCTCTTGATAAGTTCAATTCAATTCAATTGAGTAATTTTGACGTATTTT
>OMNZ01090816.1:0-16292 GCA_900303255.1 Lesueurigobius sanzi | reverse complement strand
TGAAATACAGGACTCTGTTTGTTTGTTTCAAGATGCACAATATGTAAACTTTTGATCAGGGACATCAGGTTTTTTTCTTCACACAAACCACTAACCACAAAATAAAGGTTTTTGTGTATCAAAATCAAATCAAATCAACTTTATTTATACGTTAGGAACTTTGTTTGCAAAAAGAGCACCTGAGCTGGCACAGTAAAAACAGGACATGTTCAAACATTCATTCATGACAACACATCCATAATAAATACATTAAAAATGCCAACAACAGGCCTATCATATCATAGACTGAGCATCATTCATATTCTATGAGATGCATGAGTTTACATCCCCTGACAGAATAAACTTATGAGCACAATTGTATAAACATAAAACCAATGCTTTATAAATAATGTTGCTTTAATAAGCTTTCAACTAATGTTGTGTTTCAGTAACCAAGAACCAGAATGAAGCCTCTGAAGATATCACCTCTCCTGTCAAATATATATAAACATCACCTCAGATAGGGCAGAATCACCTCAGAAAGGCAACCTCAATATATCCTCTACAATCTCATGTCAATTGGTGTTTGGAAGATATGCAAATGTACAATATCGAGTATATCTTCGAGTAGTAATTTCTCCAAATATGGTGTAGTGTGTTTTTCTGCACTTTAATGATTTCTTCCAGACAATTATCTTTTTGACAACACAGCAATCTAATAAAGATGTTTGCCAGCACATATTTGAATATAAAATAAGAAGTTCCCCAAAAAATCGAGATATTGATTTTTCTTAATATCACTCACCCCAAAAACACATTTTATTGCTGCAAAAGTACAAGTATTCCCAACACTGCAGTCACCATCGGATTCACTCTTGGTGTATTTTCAACACTCCTAACCTACAGCCTTTTCTCCTGCAGGGACAGACACAAGTACGGCATGTTGGCCCGCCTGGCGGTGGAGGCGGGCTTCGACTGGGTCTACTCCGAGTCCAAGGCCCACGTCCACTGCAGCGTCAAGTCAGGTGATCTTTATTTATTTATTTATTTAGTGATCTGACTCTAGAGATGCAGGAGGAGCCAGAGCAGAGGCAGGTGAGAGGGCGAGGGACAGAGGTGAGAGACGGTGAGGTCTGTAGGGAGCCAATCACACAAACACACCTGCCCTGGCTCCAATATCAAATATACATGTGGGCCAGGTGTTGTCTTGTGCTTATCAGTGCTCTTACTGGCATACTTTCTGTGGCATTAGGAAGTATTAACAATAGGTGAAACCATAACATGGGGATGAACTGGGGAACTTGTTTTGCCCAGATGGAAGGCTGTTGTCCCAGTTGGTTTTTATGTTGGAAAGTTGGGATTCATTAATTTAATGTCAGGCATTTCTCTGACAAATATGTGACTCCAAAGACAAAGGCAGCTCACAGTAAAGTCGTGAAAGTAGCAGTCTTTAACCAAAAAGCATCATATCTAACGATAAATAAACAGATCAGCTGATATCAACAGTCAGGTGCTGAAGGCGAGAAGCTTGTTTTGACATCTGTCCCGCAGGTGTTTTCTCCAGCTGTGCTGCGTTCACGTTGCTAAAATGTGCTAAATGCTCACAAGTCTAAAGTGAGCATTTAGGTTATTTCCCTAAAAATCCATAACTCATCACAGGAATAGGCTAGAGCAGTGTTCCTCAATTATTTTCTGTTATGCCCTCCTTAGGAAGAAGAACTCATGTTGCGCCCAGACAACACAGTCAAAGAAAATGATGCACTTTCTGCATCATGGTACTATTCACCCAAATGTTTGGAGATGTTTTGGTTTGACTCATCAACCGTTTGTAGAAATGTAGAATGTCTTTGACGAGCTGCTTAGAAAGGGCTGGCGAGCTACTGGTCCGAGATGATGCTCCTGATATCACCAAGTAATTAAGAGTCCAGGGCCAATGTTACAGCCAGCCAGGGGGGTCAGGGGTCAGTTGTGCTAGATAGTCGGCTGGGGACAAACATTAAGTTTAGGAACAGGGAAATCTTTAAAATTAGGGTTAGGGCTAGATTTAGATATATTTTCAGACAAACCAACTCATAGAGCTATCCAAAATTACAGTAGACCGTTCACCGTTCCTAAACTTAATTTTTGTCACAACATGTCAAGTTTTCAAAGCAGACTGTCCCTCCCCTTATCTAGCAAAACCGACCCCTGATTGACTGGCTGTAACATTGGTCCTGGGCAAACAACTTTGACATTGGTCCTGGACTCTTAATTACTTGGTGATATCAGATCGTCCGTTGGGGATCCCTGGCCCAGAGACTTGTTTTTTTCAGATACTCAGAACAAGTCCTGGTAAAAGTTCATACAGTAGCTATTGTAAGATGGTAAACTGACTCAAAACCTGTCCTGCAGTATCTCCCTTAAAAAGCTAGTTCTTCCAGTGTAAAACTAAGTTCTTAACTCAAAGTATGTGTATTTTCTATATCTTTGTGTTTCCTTCCTCTTCAGTTTGTGTGTGAGTAGATCAACAGTCTGAGGTCAGATCTTAACCAGGTTTAATATTGAAAGGGGCGGTGTCTGGAGCTGGTTGCTATAGGGATTATACGCAAACAATGGTCATGCACATTCCTCCTCCTGCCCACACATCACAATATTTTAGTACTTTTGTTGTGTACAGTACTGTAGTTACAGCTATTACTGCTGCTTTATTTACTGTACCATGGGACAGCTTCTGCTACAGTACTGCACTGTTACTACAACTACTGCTAGTCCAAAAAAGTTAATTTGGTCTTCTAGTGGCAAACTGTTTAAGTACTTTCTTTTTGATCAGACCAGTTTAAGTTTATCTGCAGACCTGACAGTTTTGATTGCTTCCTTTCTGCAGTCTTCCTCAGAGTTGGTCACATGGTGTTACTGTGATGTGTCTTGTCAGCTGATGTATACAGTCTTTGGCGCTGTTTTCCCACTGGTGTGGGCGGGACTACAGCGCAATCTGCAGTCCGACTTCTTCAGTACAGCGTCCCAGGTGTGTGAAAGCAAACATTATGGACTGGGATGGAGCCAAAATCATCGGCACTGAGGACACCAAATATGGGCAATATTCGGAAACGAGCCCCCGGGACAGTAAACCGGGATGAGGGGGCTTTTTTGCTTTCACACACCTGGGGCGTTGTACTGAAGAAGTCGGACGGCAGATGGCGCTGTGAGACTGTATAAATCAGCTGACAAGACACGGCATGGCAACATCATGTGACCAACTCTGAGGAAGACTGCAGAAAGGAAGCAATCAAAACTGTCAGGTCTGCAGATAAACCTAAACTGATCAAAAAGAAACACTTAAACAGTACTTAAACTACTACTACTACTACTACTCTTCATTACTGTGCTTTCTGCTTTACCACTGATCCTACCACTACTTTCAGTTTTAGTTCAAAATATGCTACCAGGGCCATCAACAGACTTACTGCGGCCCTGGGCAAGAAGTTTTCACATGGGCCCCAAGCCCCCATTCTCTATTATTTTTAATAGTAAAATGCTGCACTGCTCCTTTGACTATCTGCCACCATAACTACTAATAATAATTTACTGTAGTAACAACTATTACAGCTGTGGCTAATACTATTAGTCTTATTACTCTGCCATGTATTCTGCAGTATTACTGTTTCTCCCAGCTCACGCAGGTGCACACTGCCATTGTGCCCTTGGGTCAGACACTTCATCACCTTTGCAGATGCACAAAGGTCCTGGTGATTTGCCCCAAAGGGTGATTGTGGCTATACACAGATTACCACCACCGTGTGGGGGGAATGTACAGCCCTATGGAAGGCACTATACAAACAAAGTAACAGTATCACTGCTACTGTAGTACTAGTACAGCAGTTCAATGTTATATTCAATCAATTAACCATTGATTTATAGATCAAACAGACATAGGGCCCCTCAGGGGAATCAGACAATAACCCCCACAGGACTTTTAACTACTCGAAACATACAATATTTTGTTTTCAATTGTATAGGTGCCTCATTCATCACTTGCGACCTGTGGACAGTAGTCCAAAGCACACATGCTCCCCTCTGGGTCTCACACACAGTAGTCTGAGCACATTCCTGCTGTCCGCTCTGTGGGCTGCAGTGCGGTACCACCACCTCGGAGATCATTAACTCTGCCTTTGTCTCCTCAGAACCATATCTCCATCTTATCACCTCCTCCCCCCGTCTCCGCGCACACCTTGGACAAATATTTGGCCTCGCTGACTTACTTCAGAGCTGCCTCCCTCCCATGTCTCTGCAGAAAGACTTATTCACTGCATATTAATAAGACTGAAACTGTGACGCATAGTTCACCTCCAAATAGTTCAAAAAACAATGTTACAATGACTTCATTTGTTTGGTTTTGTCTATTTGTTATTTGCACTATTTACAGCACCAGACAAGCGCTTGGAAACACTTTTCATGTTTTTTTTTTTTCTTTTTTAATTTAAGACTGATATACTATACTGTATCAGTGGTTCTCCACTGGTGGGTCGGGACCTGAAAGTGGGTCGCGAGCCTTTCCTTGGGGAACATTTTATATGTATCTGCTAAAAACGCATAGAAATATTTAGAAATTTTTTTTTTTTTAAATCATACATTTGCTACATCTCAGCTCTGTTTGTGAACATGCTTTTGCTGACCATAGAAGATTATTATTTATTATATTGCCTGATCTAGACCTGATTTAGACCTGGTTCCTACTCTCATCTATGGTCATGAGATTTGGGTCATGGCCGACAGGACATGATCACGGATACAAGCGGCCGAAATGAGATTGTAGATTTGACTCTAGCCCAAAGCAAACCTAATAACACTTTCATTTTTAAAGGATTCAAATAATTGCAAGATATAACCCTATTTTTTATAATACAAATTATACATGTATCAGTTTTTTATTATAATGATGTATCTCCTCTTAAATCTTTCTCTTCAAAAATCAAGTTGCCTTTGTTCCATAAACTAAACAAAAGAGATGCACAATTATTTGAAATCTTTGCTCAGATCACACAACAAATAAATCTAAAGTAGTCAAAGTGACATCCACTCATCAACATGTAAACTGGGAAAATATAATGACCTAAACTTCACCATAAGGAGTGTAATTATTGCACAGATTCCACATTTCTCCATAGAACTACAGTATATGGGAAATTATAACTTCATGACTATTTTCTGACATTGTGGTGACAACATCTCCACTTTAGTAGCTCCAACAGACTCCAAACTTTACAGTCTTGGACCTAACAATATTTTGAAGGTTTGTTCAGAGGGCTTGTTTCATATTTAATTCCTAGCCTGATTTATTGTGTTTTGAACCCAAAAATCCCAAAAAACAATAATTTGTATTAATTTATTTGATTTATTCAGCAACAACCAATTTATTCAAAAACAAAATAAGATATCCAAAATCCCTCAGAACAAATCTTTCTGATTAATTGGGCTTTGCTCAATATATCGTACCAGTGATACAGTATATCGTTATGGAGCACGTATCGTATCGAGGCACCTTTATCATGATACTTATAAAAGAAAATGATTGAAATCAGCTTTTACCCCATGGTTTATGAATAAACCATCACAACACGCTCACTCACTACTGCAATGGCAGCTTTCTGTTGCTGAACATATTTAGCATAATAAAAACTACTATTTATTGGACATTTTTCTTTAGTTTCTTTGGAATATGTATTGTATTATGGACGCTGTCAGGATACACTTGCATCAGGTATGTAATGTATCATGAAATTGTTAGCATTACCCAGCCCTACTAAATAATATATCAACAAAATGAAATTTATTTATATAGCTCCTTTCACAGACAGAGTCACAAAGCGCTTTTCATGGGATGATTAACATTGACTCCAAACAAGCCCTGGGGCAGACCGACAGAAGTGTGGCTGCGTACATCGAGTGCCAACGGACGGACCTTCAGACCACCACCAGGCACTCATTCATCCTACCCCATTGTACATGTTTTTAGTGGTAAGGCAAACCGCAGCACCCAGAGGAAACCTACGCAGACACGAGGAGAACATGCCAACTCCACAGAGAAAGGCTCCGTCCTGGATCGAACCCGGGACCTTGTAGCTGTGAAGCACAAGCGCTAACCACTGTGCTACTGTGTCGCTGTGTAAATAGGTGTCTAATAGTGTTGCCTATACATCTCAATAGAGCTTCGGAACTGCAATGCATTATGGGAATTTTGCCACCATTTTTCAGGACCACATAACAATGAAAACACAGCCCATTTTCATTATTATTCCCTCGTTGATGGTGCGTTCTAACATGGCAGTCAACTACACAGCTCTATTATTACTTTTGACATTTTAGTGCACATTTGTTGAAATCTAACTTTTGTGCTTAAAACCGTCTGTGTGGCGCCCTCTTGAGGTTAAAACTATATGGCATTTGAATTTTGGAGTCTGTCATATTGGTTCATTCGCTGATGTGACGTCCACAGCCCTGCCGCTGTGGGCCCTGCCGCTGTGGGCCCTGCCGCTAACAGTACAACAGCAGGCTAATGTTGCTAACCAGCTGCTAATGGTGATTCTAAACGTTTTATGCTTGGAGACTTAACACATCTGTAAAACAAATCCAGCGACTGAAAAGGGCTCATGGAGAGCTTTTAAAAGAGGTATAGCATAACCTCAACACTTGCCCTTCCGATCATGAGACGACCCGCTCTACCATCTGCACCACTGTCGCCCCTGTGTCAATATGGGTTAAGTTAGGCTGTGGTAGGGGGGTTAATTGTTCTAGAAAAAGAAAAAAAAATGCCCTATTTTTATATGAAAACATAAGATGATGGGAAATACATCGCAATACATTTTCCCCTCATCTTCATGTCAGTAATAAACAGCAAAAGTTTGATTTCACTCGGTTTCCATTCCCTGCCTATCCACCTGCAGCGCCTTGTCCTTGCAGCACATACTGCACTTGTTCCTTGGCGATGACCCGGCCGTGCTCTGATACAATCGGCTGGTTACACATTAGCCCGAGCGCGGCGGCTTTTTCCTCTGTGGCCGCGGCTCACACGGCGTCTCAAAGGGGACGACTTCTTCCACGAAACGCGCAGCCAAGGAATGTACGCTATGTCCGCGGTCTCACATGAGCTGCTCAGACAGAAAGGTCAAATATCAACCGCGGACGTTGTAATGCCATTTGTTGATGTTGTTTTTTTGGTGTGTGTCTCGGAATGGGACAAAGGTCAGGGACAGTGGGGTTTATGCGCGTGGCAGCGTTCAGGACATTCACAGTTAATGGAGCAGGGTGCAGTAGGGCAGTGCAGACAAAGGCCAGACCAAAGCCACGCTCCGGGAAATAGACATTATGCACCAATATGGGATTTGGCTTCCGATACCAATACTGGAATTAATTTTTTACATTTTAAAAATAATATTAAAGGGAAAATGGCCTGAGCAAAAGTTTACACATCCTGTAAGGTCCCAGCACTATCTAATCCTAAAGCATTAAAAAAACCATTACCCTGAAAGTTGTGAAGCTTATACAGAAAAACTAAGAAGAGCGGGCTCTGTGGCTTCACAACGTCCTGCTACGTTCCTACAGTATCGACGGTTTCCTGTTCTTGTTCATTCCTGTTCTTGCTTAAATAAATACATATTTAAGGTGAGACACTGCAGGCTAAATTAAAAAAATTCAATTTGTAGGTTTTACATTCACCTGTAAACATCAATCTCCAAATCTTCAAAATAAGGTGTTTAATTATTGCACAATTTCAACATTTCTCCATAGACATAGTGACATATACGTGTGACGTCACACATACCATTGTGGCTGCCATCGTTTTGCCAGAAGTGGAATTATACCACACTACAATACCACCACTACAATCAGTAATACTGTATCACTGCTACCACACAGAGCAGGAGGCTACCACACAGAGCAGGGGCCTATTACACAGAGCAGGAGGCTACCACACAGAGTAGGAGGCTACCACACAGAGCGGGAGGCTACCACACAGAGCAGGAGGCTACCCTGCTCTGTGTTTACTGTGTAAAGCATTTAGCCTCTACACAGTAAACACCGTGAGAAATGACAGTAATACCTCAGCTCTGACCTCTGTCACATGTTGTTCCGAGGCTAGATGTTTCAACTGTGGTTCAGGGCATCCTCATGGAGAGGTTTGTGCTTGTAGCTGGTTAGCAGCATTAGCTAATAGGGGCAAATGGTCACAAATGTTATCCATGGCAGACTTTACTGTCAGTAGCTCTCCAGGCGGTTGATAAGGATAAAGCTCTGTTCTTCTGTCTGAGGTGTAATTTTCAGATCTGGATTCAGTCAGTGCAGACCGATATAAAACAGGCATAGAGACACTGATGACTGCTGCACTAGCCAGGGGGCTACAAAATGGCGGACCTGCTCACTGAGGTCATGTGACTGAAATGCATGGGAATTGGGAAATTGTAAATTTAATGACCATTTTCTCAAAATGTATTTTTCTCACATTGTGGCGACAACATCTCCACTTTAGTAGCTCCTACAGACTCCAACATCTCCACTTTAGTAGCTCCTACAGACTCCGACATCTCCACTTTAGTAGCTCCTACAGACTCCAAACTTTCTAATCTAGACAATATTTTGAAGGTTTGAGCAGGGATTTTTCAATAGTTCATTCCTAGCCTGACTTCTGGTTCTGGTGTGTGTGGGTACCTGTGGGTGGGTGCCTGTGGGGCCGAGGGGTTGGGTGTATGAAGGGGAATGTTTCTTAGTGTATATGGGTGAATATTCATGAGGTTCAGGGGGTTGAATGGGGGGAAGGGATTGGTTCTAATTTGTAAGGTGCTTTGTGTTACATTCTTGTATGGAAAGCACTTAAGTAAAGGTTGATTGATTGAGTTTTGAACCCCCTGAACAAGTTTATTCAAAAATGAACCAAGCCATCCAAAATCTGAATCTGAACAAATCTTCATAACTACTACACCAACAAAATAATACCTGACTGAATTTCATATTGATGTCTCGCCTTGATTACACTTTATTCTGTTTTTGTGGAGAACAAAATGAGCTGTAGCTGCTCTTCCGTGAGTCTGACTTTATGACAATAAGGAAGTGTGTTTTGGAGGCGGCCAGTCCCGTACTGGTGTTTACAGCGGGGCCAGGCTGATGGCAGATAAGCTCATGGGCCTTGGTCAGAGTCAAAGTCTCACTTTTACAGCTCTGTCATTGACCCAGTAGAACAGCGCTGTCATGGGAGACGTTCAAGTGCAACGCTCTCGGAAACAGTTCAGGAAACACGGGAATGAGAAGGCACCTGATCTCTTTCCTGGTCGTGGACTGGATTTGTTTTGCCTTTACTGTAAACTTTGTGGAAACAATACTGTGCGTCTCAATATTTTTATCAATTTCATGAGTTCACTGCTGGCTTTTCTGGCATTTTTGTGACAGTGGTTCTGAAAAGTGACCCCTGGAGTTGTGAAATGTGCTGATGAACACATCTCTGGGAAGAACTGGGAAAGTTATAGGGATGAGTTTGGACCACAACTATCAATTTAATTTACTCACTCCCTTTTTCATTATTGGTAATAATACAAATCAGGTATAGGACTTTGATTTACGGAAGAGCTTTTGTGGAGGGATTTTAAGGGAGACATGGGCTCTCTTAAGTTGGGCTGGGTATCGTTCATTTTTCGATGCTAGTACTTTAACGGTTTACGATACCGATACCTGAACAATACTTTTTCCGATACCTATACTAAATCCAAAATCCCCTCTGAACTAGCCTGGTCTTACCATACCTTCGTACCCATTTCGTACAGAGGGTCTGGATCTTCCCAATTGAGCTCCGTTTTCAGGTGGGAGGGGTCAACTCCTTTCAAAGTTTTAAACGATTGGATCTGATTTTATCCAATCGCTAGCCGGGCCTTAGCCAAACGTATTCTCATTTCCTGCCTATGCTTGACGTCACCGAAGAAATTCAACCGATGTATCGCAGCCACTGAGATCAGACCGAGACTGTAACATGCGGGAAATGATAATTGACCAGAGTTTATACGGATGGCTAAGGCCAGGCTTCCACTGAACAAATCTTTTTAACTAATACACAGTTGTGCTCATAAGTTTACATACCCTTTTAATATGTTGTCAATTTCTCATAGAATATGAATAATACAAACATCTTTTTTCCTCTCATGGTTAGTGGTTTGTGTGAAGCCAAAGAACTACTGAAATGTCCCTGATCTAACGTTTCCATGACCTTCAACAACTGCAGGGAAACTGTTCAGGAGCAAAGAAACACTCACTTCAGCTGAAATACAGGACTCTCTGACAAAATTGGACTCTCTGAAAACACTGTATTTTTGTTTGAAGATAGACAATGTGTACACTTTTGATCAGGGACATTTGGCTAGTTTCTAGTTGAAAAGTGTAAACAAACAATGTAAACTTTTGCGCACTACTCGATCAACCATAAACTTAAACCTGGCTCTGTCTGTTATTTAGATTTTGTCATAAAAAATATAGGCAATTTTGACCATTTTGACCTTATTTTTATGAGAAAAACAAAGAACCAAGGCACTCCTCCCACAACATTAATTCTATATTTACATTTTCTAAAAAGCCAGCAAAATATTTTAATATGCATTAGCCCAGTAAAATTAAGGCTTTTAAGAAAATGTAAATAGAGAAATGAATGTTGCGGGAAGAGTGCCTTGGTGCTTTGTTTTTCTCTTGAGTTTCTGTCCCTCAACACCAAAGAGCTTTCTGTGGACTTCCCGAGCACTTTCTTTCTAGTTTTTCTGACCATATTGTTGTATTCATGTCAGTAATAAATAGAAAAGTATCAAAGTCTCTATTAAATATTTCTCCTCATTCACCAGCAGCGTCTGGCCTTAAGTCTGAGTTTTGTTGGGTGTTGAATTGTTCTTACCTTGTGTCTCTTTTCTCACAGAGCATTCAGTGGCTGCTAAGACCGGAGGCTGTTTCCCTGGTGACGCGCTGGTCTCTGTGGAGGGAGGGGGAACCAAACGCATGCGGGACGTCCGGCCCGGAGACATGGTCCTCTCCTCCTCCTCTCCGGACGGGCTCGGTCCTCTCACATACAGCCGGGTGCTCTCCTTCCTGGACCTGCAGCCCGACGTCAACAAGACTTTCTACGTCATCAGAACGAGGGGCGGAGCTAGCGTCTCCCTCACCGCGGCGCACCTCATCTTCGTGTCGGACTGTGAGATCCAAAGCGCAGAAAACTCCCCAAACTCCACCTTACGGACGGTTTTCGCCAGCGATGTCAAGCCGGGACAGTGCGTGGTGACGTCGCGAGGCGGCGAGGGGTTAGAGGTGGTTTCCTCAGTGACTGAGAGGAGGGGGCGGGGCTTGTACGCTCCGCTAACGCAGCACGGCGCCATAGTGGTGGACGGAGTGTTGGCATCGTGCTACGCGGCTCTGAACGGTCCGCGTTTGGCCCACTGGGTGCTGGCTCCTCTCAGACTGGTCTATGGCCTGGTGGGCCCACCGCAGGCCCCAAGCGCTGGGGTGCACTGGTACCCGCGGGCGCTGCAGTGGCTGGGGAAGAGGCTGCTGCCCGAGGGACGCTTCCATCCGTGGGCCGTCGAGGCGTAGACTGAAATGTGGAGAAGAGTGACCAAAGACTATAAGCTGGAAGCACGTGTGATGCTGGATAGTATTTAATGAGAGAATATAAGAAAACAAGACATTTATGTGAAGGCTCTCAGTCATCCAGGAAGTCTTCATCCTAGTGAGGCTTGAGTTGTCGACTGGACTGGGTCAATTGAGTTGAGTTCTTTCTTTCCTCTTTCTTGAATCAGCCCAGTCCAGTCGGTGATTCGCGCCTCACTGTGAAGCCAGTGAGAAAATGGAGCATCGGAGCACAGACCGCGGCAGAACCTGGACTTACGTCGAACAGCTGTTGACCGACTCCGCTAACGAGGAAATGCACAGATTTTTACACGTCACATGGGCGGCTCGTGTGATTGGGTTTGTTTCCTGCATAAAGCTCTATCTCAGACTCTCTCTGTACAGATGGAACAGACGTAATGAGAAACGATGGCTACTCAGCTAACATTTATGGAATTACAGCTCGTTTATTTCTCCTCCATGGGCCACATGGTCAGCTAAAACCACAGCAGAAGTTCTGAAAAAAGTCTTAGGCTGTGTCCGAATGTCCACCCTGACCCTAACTACTATATAGCCCCGCACTGTATAGGAAACTATGTAGTGGACTCATTTAGTTGGCGATTCGGACACATTTCTCTTCTCTACTTTCCCCTGGCTGCTGATCACATGACCCAAGCGTCGCAGTCATGTGATCTGCGGAGGAGACATAGGGAGCATTGTGTCCGAAATGTCAACAAGATGAGTGCAATAAAAAGTTCACAAAACTCTGCAAATAATGGACCGACCAAATTTAAGACACATTTTATTATTTATGGTTATATATTAGTCAGACAAGATTTACTCAACGTGGATTTTACAAAAATGAAGAAAACTTGCTTGGATTGTTGCATTTTGCCTGAGAAGAGAAGCTATCGATCTCAAGCTAAAGGTTAGCATCTAGCGTTAGCAACTTTTCCTCATAGCGGGTCATATTTAAGAGGGATTTCTTCATAAATAATCCACATCACACCACTAAAGCCGTGTTTTGGAGAGCTTCATTCATCCACGTTGAGTCCAGTCGCTGATGGCTGTTTACGTCCGACGCTCCCAGTGCATTGTGGTCCATATCGGCCTGTCTAGTGACCATCGCTGTACACTATTTTCGAGATGCATTGTGGGAAAATGGCGGAACTACTGTATAGTGCCCTAATATAGGGAGTAGAGTGGACATTCGGACACAGCATTAGGCTGTTCCCTATATAGTACTAGTGGATACGCCATTTTGTAAGAGTGCCCGAATGTCCAGAGAGAAAAAAGTTGTGCCCTAAGAGTTTTCCTACAATGTATCAACGGGCTAATATAGACCACAATGCACTGGGAGCGTCGGACGCCTGGACTGGATGAATGAACTTCTCCAAAACGCTGCTTCAGTGGCATGTTGTGGATTATTTATAAATAAACCACTTAAATATAACCCGCTACACTGCTAACATTAGCATGAGATTGATAGCTTCTCTTCTCAGGCAAACAACAAAGACATTTTCTTCATGAATGTAAACTCCATGTTGAGTAAATCTTATCCGACTTATATATATCCATAAATAAAGGTCGTTCTTGCTCGCAGAATTTCATTATTAGTGGAGTTTTGCGAA
Source organism: Lesueurigobius sanzi (assembly GCA_900303255.1). NCBI lineage: Eukaryota > Metazoa > Chordata > Actinopteri > Gobiiformes > Gobiidae > Lesueurigobius > Lesueurigobius sanzi. The sequence goes on along the minus strand of OMNZ01090816.1, from coordinate 3,081 downwards.
CTTTCAGCAGATGTAGTGCACTCGTCTTCTTGGCATTTCGGATGTGCTGCTCCCTACTTTCTCCTCCACAGATCACGTCACTGTGGCGCTTGGGTCACGTGATCAGCGGCTAAGAGAAAGTAGTGAGCAGTCGGCCCCAATTGCCAACAAAATGAGTCTGCTATACAGCATAGTCTACTATACAGTGCGGGACTATATATATATATATATATATATATATATATAAATGAGTAAACAGGGAACAGTGTGGACATTTGGATACAGCCGTACATTGTCTTCCAGTATATTAGCATTAATTGCTAAATAAATGCTACATTCAGCTTGAGCTAACACTGTGACATTGTTGTTTAAATGAACCATGTAACCATGGTAACCATGGCAGTAGCTCTGCAGTTTTCTCTTCCTGTAAAATTGTAAATTTAAGTTATTTTTGTATTTGAAGCCAAATGAAGGGTTTTGTGTTTCTCTTGAGTTTGTCACATTATGTTTCACCAAAGTAACTTTTGTTCAGGTCGTTTTTCACCGGTTTGTTTCCTGCTCTATATCGGATCTCATGTGTTACTTATTCTTCTGTCCGACTAAATCCTCCTCCCTAAAGAACCTAGTAGCAGAGTCATCGACAGGAGTCACATGGGCCTTCTCTATGATATGCAATAGAATATGTGCTCCTTCAGGATCCCCCTATGGACCTCATCCATGATCCTCATCAACTTAAAGGGTATTTTGTCAGTATTTGACTAAAAGGGTATTTCATCAAAATACCCTTTTAGTCAAATACTGACGACAAAGGTTAAAGGTTAATATGAGGCACAGAGCCCTTCACTTCCTGTGCTCATATGTTTCCTCTCCTTATTTTATTCCTGTCCATGTTAGAAAACATGAACATCAGGCCTCACAACAATTTAAACACTTTACATAGAAACATTTTCGTTTTTTTATTTTATTTTTTGCAAAATGATGACTTTAATTTTACTCTAATAAATACTAAAGAACCTAAAATGTAGCTTTTTTCATCAGTATTTGATATTTTTAAGGGTATTTTGATGAAATTCCCTTTTAGTCAAATACTGATGAAAAAGGCCTTTTCACCATCGCAGTCATTAAAAAAAAAGGTTATCACGTAATTACGAAATCGTATCTCATAATTATGAGATAGGCCCTAAGCCTAACCCCAGCTTTAAGGACAGTGGAGTTTATTTGAGGCGTCTTATTGAGATTCCACCGTCGGCCCAAAGCAGCCAGACCATGAGCCAGACATTGCAAATGATCTCGTAATTATGAGATAGTATATCATTACGAATGCTTGAAATGATGAGATACCTTCTCGTAATTACGTTACGAGAAGTTATTAATCATTCTCAACATTTTTTTTTTTTTACAAAACAGCATCTCATCTCGTAATAATCTTCCGGTTTTATTATTATTTTTTTTTACAAGAGAGTATCTTGTAATTATGAGATAATTGAAAAATATATTTTTTACTGACTGCAATGAAGCTTCGTACAATCTGAATGGTTTGACTTTAAATCTGCCAGCGGCCGCGCCCCTCACTCTTTTCTCTTCATTCTGCTGTTTCCAGGATTATTTACCGGTCTTTTTTGTGTGGTGTTGAAAGGGATCCCAACTCAACATTGAGCGTTGTACATATTCTAGAGTGTAAATTATTTTGATATTTGATAATATAATTCCATCATTTGCATTTCTTTTTCCTCTGGTCAGGTATATTGTCCAATAGACTTCAGGTTTTCTGTTTAGACTCAGGCTGTGGAACTACTGCGCTAAACACGGACACGGGCCAGTGGTGGTCAGTACATGTACTTATGTACTGTGGTTTTTCAGGATCTGTACTTCACTTGAGTAGTATTTTTGTTGGCAACTCATTACTTTTACTCCTCTACATCTGACAAACAAATATAATCCTTTCTTCTGTACATTTGTAAAACAGCTCTTGTTACTCGTTACTTACGGAGTGAAGTTGGTCGCGTCGCGTTTTTTTCTCCGATTTAAAATCATTATTTAAGTGAGAACTGATTGAAACGGGTTTTATTGGTCTTTCAGGTTATTATCAGTTTAGCACCAAGGTCAGAGGTCAGATTCTGATTAACGTTACCTGATTTACTATTTCACAGTACTGGAACGTAACAACGTGAAAATCAATCAATCCATTTATTTCTGTACTATCAAGTAAAAAGTAAAAAGTAAAAAAATTAGGTACTTTTACTTTAAGTTTGTGATGATAACTTTTACCTCACTACCTTTTAGAGCCTGTATCTGTACTTTCCACTAAGTAAAAGTATTTTATTTTCAATGTAACCTCTGACGAACTGGTTTAGTCCCAGTTTTGACCTGGTTTAGACCTAGTTTAGTCCTGGTTTAGTCCCAGTTTTGACCTGGTTTAGTCCTGGTTTAGACCTTGTTTAGACCTAGTTTAGTCCTCACCTAAAATGCAACTTTTTACTTCAAATACTTCAGTACTTTAACTTTAGTACATTTTTCACTGGGAGACTTTCATCAGAGTAATACTGCATTTGCCCAGTAGTATCTTTTACTCATGTACATGAAGTACTGGGACCACCACTGGACACGTGTCATCATCCAAAACCAACTCATCTAACTCTTATTTAATGACATTTCAAAGGGAATATTCCATAAATCACTCTTGTGTAATGTGTATATGAAGCTATTTGTCTCAGAAATATTTAAAGATTTATTTTTAGATAATATTGTAAATGTACTGTTGTCATTTTGCATATCTTTTGGATTTGGAGGATCATTGTCTTGTTAGTGTCTCGTTGAGTAATCAAAGAAATGTTTTGTTGAATAAATTGAATCTATATTTTGTTGACTTTGTTTTCTTTGGACTGAGCCGGTGTTGATGGGAAACTGATCGGACATTTTTACCAATGCCAAATAAACTGCACAATGTCAATGCGGAAATGTTCGGGGGGGGGGGGGATAGGGATAGGGATATTAAGTGATATTAAGTATTAAGTGATATTAATAATAATATTAATTTTATTTATAAGTGCCTTTCTGGATGCCCAAGGACACTGTACAAGATAAAACCAAGCAACAATCATT
>OMNZ01090813.1:0-23185 GCA_900303255.1 Lesueurigobius sanzi | reverse complement strand
TCTCTCTAACGCTGTGGTATCACTGTGGCTCCTCCCCTCCTCCCCGTAGCCAGTTGGAGTTGGATTAGCGAACACGCCTCTTTCACGGCAGATTTCAAATTTTTGGTGTGGGTGGAGTAAGGCTCTGGCACTCCCGTCTAGGCCCTCTTTAAGTTCAAAATACTTTATGTTAAGGTGATATCAGGACAAATATTCTGAATTCAAGCAAATGTAACTTATCAAGAGATCCCTTTTTCGCATTGTACACAATGAATTGAGTAATAAGTAATAAGTTGTCGACAAAAATACTAAAGTAAAGTACAAATCCTCAAAAACTCTACTCAAGTACAGTACTTAAAGGGACTCAACGGAGGTTGTCCATTTTCATACTCGTGACTGCCACCTCTGGCCGTCCGCGTAACTGCAGTCTCCATGTTAAGCTGGTGAATGACTGCTGCCTCGGCCCGAACACGCAACTTTAGAGTGACGGTGCAGGCTTATAGCGGCAATTGAGTGGGATAGGTGTGGGCTCACAGTACAGCGCGGGACATTGCTGGGGCATGTAGGGGGTGGAAAATATATTATTTTTTACATTTTAACTTCCGTAGAGTCCCTTCAAGTAAATGTACTTGATCACTGCCCACCACTGTCTACAGAAGTAACCAACACAATGACACTGTATGGAAGTCTGACAAAGTCGTTCTGATTTATCCTTGACCCCAGAGCAAAGAGCCCCTGCTGACTCCCACGGTAAACCCTGCGCCTGTACTTTATGTGGAATGTGCATCTGTGTTTCATGTGGAATGGAGAGGTCTTTCATTAACCGTTTGTCAAATAGCATGATAATCCTGAGGTACAGTATGTGCACAAGCAGCAGCTCGGTCAGTGCAGCATGTTTGTGAAGGATGTGGAGCTCCTTATGTTATAGCTCCTTCATTTCAGACAGATTTGTTATGTGCTCATTTTTGACTCGAGGGATTTCTGTGTAATCCCTGTGAGAAATTGTGAACACGAGCATTAACACAACGGGCCCCTTCTCAGCAATTGCCCAGTTAGCCCCCTTCATAGTTACGGCCCTATCAGAAAGTAATTTCATGTTCTCCTTCAGCATCTCCTTTATTTACCCTGATATCATGTTAGAATGTTTATTTTAGGAGTTCAGATTCAGTTTGCTGTTTCCTCTCAGTCTGCTCCTGTCCTGAGTGTCCTCTGTCTGTTTTGTTCTCGTCGGACTCCTCAAGTGCCCAGTTTCAAAGCTTCTTCCTCTGTTTGCTACAGAGCGGCTCTCCTCAGGCTCAGATTTTTGTTTCATTGTGTCGTTTCCAGATGTGTCACTGAGTAGAGTAAATAAGAAAACAGACAGTGGTGGACAACAGAGCCACCTTAATGTCCCCATAGGCCCCGGGGCTTACCCAGGATTGTAGGCCCCTCCCCCTTAGCACCAACCCTAACCCTAAATCCCACAAAATGGCGCTGCCTTCGTCTGCGGTTCCTCCTCCGGTTGAGCTTGTTGGTTTATAACCTTAGGCATGTGGTTCATCAGCTCTTTATTGCAACGCTCTTTCTCCTCTTGTACCTTTCTCTTCTGTGCACCGCTTTCCAGCTGTTTCTTCCCCGACATTTCTGTCTCTGAACAAGTCGCCTCCAGAATTATTATAAGTGAATAGACTTGTACATAAGTTTCTCTGCTCTTGGATCAAATTATAGCCAATAGGTCAGTCGATGCCGCAATAATGTGTTTGAGGTAAAACAAACAAATGATAGTGTAATAGGGAATTCAATGATATCTGATTGGCCTCTGGGCCAGGTGGGCGGGGCTAGTATATGACAAGATCAGGCAGAGCAGAGGTGGTATTGCCATAAGACAGTGTCAGTGCCCTCTGCTGGACAGGTGTGGAATTCCTTTCTTTAAAAAAACTATCTTGGCTGCCCCCTAGTGGCTGGATTGAGTATTTTAATTATGGCTTTAAAATGTCATAACTCCTGACAGGAATGGGCTAGAGACTTACTTTCTTTTTTGTTTTTTTCCTTAATTTTTAATAAAAAGTTGAATTTGCAAAATAAAAATCGATTTTGGATACAAATTCGATAAATCGATTAAGTAAATAAGTAAGTAAAGTAAGTAAGTAAGTAAGTACGTAAAGTTTATTTATAAAGCGCTCACAGATAAAAATCACAAAGTGCTGTACAAACATAGGAGCAGTTGTATGAACATAATAAAATTCATACAATAACCAAGTGCCAATCAAGTGCGTTTTAAAAGCATCGACAGAGTCAGGAGGGACAGGGGCAAGTCATTCCACAGTCTGGGGGCCACAGCCTGAAAGGTCAGGTCCCCAAGTTTTATAGTGAGTCTTGGGGACTTTCAGGAGACTCTGGCCTGAAGATCTGCGTGTGGCCCGGACGCGTAAGCGATTAAATCGATTTTTTGCCCAGCCCTACTTCAGTCAGAAAATCAGTCAGAAATGTCATGAAACAAGCCAAATAATGTAGATCAGGGGTTTTCAACCAGTGGTCCGTGGCCCCCTGATGGTCCGTGACTTGCTATCCAGTTTAACTATTAAAAATGCACTAGGGCCACTGCATATTGAATATTCATGAATATCAAGTTGATCTCTTTTAGTAATTCTACTTTTTTTATTTTAAACATTTGAGACACAAAGCTGTAAAATAAAGTATATAGCCCCCTTTCATACAAACAAATCGGCCTATATTGCACACACAGTGGGCCGTAGACTACTGCTGAGTCTGAATGGTGGTACCTGGGGCAGAACCAGTTGAAAACCCCTGATCTAGATTACAGCAGTAAATATGTCTAATCTTGTCAAAACTAAGCAAAACTAGTATAACATTCTGAAATTCAGTCATGGTTGATTTTAAGTAGCATGAGCTAAATCTCAGACCATTCTCTAATCAGTTCAGAATGAGCCACAGTCACTGTAGCTTCATGCAGCACAAAGTTTATAAAAAACATAATTTCCACAAACATTTTTCAGCCAAACGATGAATCGATGAGTTGTAAAAAGAATCAGCCGATTAACAAAGCGTATTTTAGACATTTTTTCCAGTTGAAATGTTTTTGTCTGTACTTCCAGCGTGTAACGTGTTGTACATAAACTCGGTGGAGATGGAGTCACTCACTGGTCCTCAGGCTGTGACCAAAGCCATCTCTGAGACACTGGCCTCCACGGCGCCCCCTGCTGCCACTGTGGTGCACTTCAAGGTGACGGCGCAGGGCATCACGCTCACGGACAACCAGCGCAGGTAACTAACAATCTCGAACGGACAGTCTCGAACACATCACGCCGGTCGACACAGAGTAAAGGAAGGGTGTTATTTTATTTTTTTTTGTTATTTATTTATTTTCACATAAATAACAATGTTTCAAAATCATTCAAATCAAAAACAGACGTGATGGAGTGTGACAGAAAGGGCTTATACACAAGGCCATGCCCCTAAACAGTTTACAAAAATGCATCTCATGTTGAGAGAGAAAAAAATATTCTTTGCGTCTCCTGACTACCTCGGCTGGATAATCACAGTCAAAACCAATGAGTCTGGAGCCCACCTTGATTTTCTTCCTCCAAGCCTCTCTCAGGACCATTTCTTTCGTGGAATAATCTCTAAAATTGACAATGATGGATCTCTGGGGTGCATCTAACGCAGTCCTTCTCAAATAGTGGGGCGCGTGTGATCCCGGGCCGGGGAACATGCTTTTTTATTTAACAGCAAGAGAGACTGATAATGAGACAAACAAAAGTCTCCCTAAAGCTAAGACTAGGAAATATGAGGAGGATACAGCGATTAGCTGCACTTTGACTACGATAGGACACGAGGAAAGACCAGGGGAGAAAGCCGACTGCATTCTGCTAAAAGATGCCATACCAGGAGGAAAGATGGAGCTCCCATGCGCAAAAGTACTAGGTTAAACTCCCACTACTTTGAACATCAAGCGTGCTACATTTAGCGAGGGCCAACTATCTGAGGGCCAACTATCTGCCCATAATCCCCAAACTTTCTGTAGCTGTGACAAAAGAAGGCGATGTGGGTTCACTTTGAGCCGCCCATATGAGTCTTTACACAGTGTCTTTACGCAGCGTCTTTATCCAGTGCAGAGAGCCAGCCCCCGCCGGGGAAAAGTGTGCAGACTTTTCCCCACGGGGTGTTTTGTTCACCTGGCTCACGTGAAGAAGGCGCCATCTCTGCTGCCGCTGTCTCGTTGTGAAGCGCACATTCACAAATGCCCGTATCCATGTGTTGAAAATGTACACGGCTTCAAGCCTTGTCCAAAACAACGGTGACTCCAGAGTTGTCAATAATCTAAGAAATAAGGCGCTTCCTGTTGACCTTTCACAATAAAAAACCTTTCACTCAATAAAATTGATCACCTTTCATTGGAAGGCAATGCGTTCCTCTAGAGATGTATCCAGGGCCCCAGACGCCTCCTTGGCCCAAATCTCCAGCCGGGAGACTTTAGACTCTACTTCCTCCACACGAACCGCCAGGCTCTGAAGGTCCTCGGTGAACTTGTCCAGTTTGCTGTATATTTTATCGAAGTTGCCGTTGATTTCTTGCTTCAGCATGATGAAGTCTGCTTGCACCTCCACTTTTAGCTTAGCCATAGCTTGAAGTATCGGAGAGTCACTGTTGGCTGCTAGGTCGTGGCTAACGTTCGCTTGGGCTCGCTGGGGATTAGCTTTGGTGGACGACGCTTTCCTGGGAAGTCTGGACATGTTTCTCCCCTTATTTTGTCAGATATGAATTGTGTCTTCTTCAGGTGCTGAACACGTAAATCACAGCCACAAATATCGAGTTTGGAGGAGGTAACAAAGGGGAAGGTTAGAGAGCTGTTCCAAGCAAGGTTACTCCGCTGCCATCTTGATTCGAGTCCCCATTAAACATTATGCTTTATTGCATCAAGACATATTTTGTGAGCAAATGTTTTTTAAGCTCTTTTTACAGTTATCTGTTACAGATTCATGAACTGGCTGGGCTCATTCCAGAGCTTTGCTCCACGATATCGAAAAGAAAATTGTTTTTTTTTTTTGCCGAAAGGAAGATGTAGCATCATGGCTTGTCTAGTATTTTAACAATGAACTTGGCATTTCTTAACATAGTAATTACTAAAACATATAGGCGATTCTCCTTGCTTTATAGTTTGGGCAAATGTACATATTTGATAAGTATTAATATCATAAATATGTATCAGCTGTGATTTCATGAATAGAGGTGAACACTTGGTGCAGTACGATTTGAAAATGTTGCTCTACGAACAAAAGCCTTTTGCAATCGTAATATGTTTTGGAGGTGACTACGAAAGGTACTTGCCCAAACAATATTACAATACGAAAGGTATGAATAAATTAGACTATAATATAATGGTAACATCACAGAATTTAGAACATAACTGCATTTTTTTCTTATTATACCAAGTGGTTTTGTAATTTTGTTGCAGGCAACATTAATTTGCTCTCTCCACTGAAGTTGATTCTGTCGTGTTATACTTCCCTACACCCTGCAAATGCCATGAAATTACATTTTTTAACATTCAAAGACAACTTGTTGGCTTGAAACCAAATAGAGAACTTAAATAGGTCTTCATTATTTTTTTCTGTGAGAGTGGTCAGGTCTTTGTGAGAGATTAATAGACTGGTGTCGTCTGTGTTTTTGTGTTTGCAGGGTTTTCTTCCGGCGCCACTATCCCAGTAACACTGTGACCTTCTGTGACACGGACCCTCAGGACAGAAAGTGAGTAAAAAGCCAACACAGACGTTTGTCCCGTTGGAAGCTGCTGTGAGGGGGAAACAAAGCACCAGAATGAAATGTATGTTCAACCAAATAAAGATACAGAGGAACAAAGTGGTCTGTCACTGCCCTGGCCGTCCCAGAGGCACGATGTGTCCGGAAGTTCCATACACTGAGCCTCTGGAGACACCATACTTATTGTTTTAGACTTTTATTTTAATTATTACCTTGACTACGGCGATTTTAATTAATATTCACGCACTTATCTGCCAAACTTAAGCTAAAACAAAATGTCGGCGAGAATACTTTTTATTAAGCTAACGGTAGCATTGGCAGCTAACATTCAACTGACTCGGCAGCATTTCACTCTTCACATGGTCACTTTATATTTAGACAATGTAAAAAATGAATTGTGATAAACTGAGAAGTGTCCCATCATCTGTCATAAGGCAATAACAGGGTTTCCATGAGGCATTAAAAAGCATTAAAAGTCATTTAGTGAATTGTGTCAAAAATAAGGCCAAATGTCATTAAAACGCATTAAATAGAATTCAAACTGGTGTAAAACTGCTCCTCAAATACTTACATTTTACACAGTCTCTTTAATGCCTCATGGACTTCCGGGCCATAATGCTAATGTTAGCTTCATGCTACATGCTAGCGGCTAGAGTCGAGTGCCGGTTTTTCACATCTACTGGACAAGCTGCTCAATTGTTTAATGTAAGACTGTGTTAAAACCTTCTGAAGGACCCCATTTTGACTCCACTTTATTTCTGTATGAAATATACCTTTAGTCTGCCAGAAAATACAGAATACAGTGTTCATAACAAGCTTCCATCCCCTTCACTAGGCCACGCCCCCTAGTATGACACTGAGCAAAAGGACGCACAAAGATCGTTACCCAACAATTTATGTTTTTGTTACAGATGGAACAAAGCTGATGGAGGCTCAGCCAAGTGAGTATACAAATACTACACAGAAACACACTTCCTGCAACTCTTTCTTTGTATAATTTATTGCATCACAACGTTTGGCACATTTGCCCTTGATTGGAGGTGAGTTCAATGATCTGCCAATGGAACAAGTATTTACTTTCAGTAGATTAAGGGAAAAAAAAAACTTCTTGCACTTAAAATTAGATAATAAATCTAAATATACTTGAAATTAGATGCTTTTTCTCATAGTAAGTGTTCCACTGGCAGATCATTTCACTCGAGTCATAATCATTCAAAATAATGAGATCGCTTTTTGCGGTAAAGCTGTTCTTGTATAACAGGGTTTATACAGGTAGCAGCAAGTCAAATTTAATGCCTTTTAAAGCCATTTAATGCCCAAATATTACCTTCTTAATGCCATAAATCGGTACATATTTAATATTAATTTCCATATTCAATAGAAAATTTGATAGAACGCTCAGGCTACTGTGCGACCCTTGAGCAGCTCATCCAGATTGTGCTTTTTAAATTCAGATCTTGCTTTTTATATTCAGATTGTGCTTTTTTTTTAATTCAGATTGTGCTTTTTTAAATTCAGATAGTGCTTTTTTTTATTCAGATTGTGCATATTTTATTGATGAGCTCCCCTTTTGTCCTTGTCTTTTTGTCTATTTTTTGTCTTTTGTCTCTTGTCTGGATGTTTTACATTGTTTCTGAGCTTCTCTAAATGAATTGTCCCTAGTGGGATAAATAAAGTTATCTGAATCTGAACTTCTCAACAGAAATAGTGCATCATTTCTGCCAAAACTCCAGTGTAGACCATCATTTTTGCATTTTTGGCAAACTTCTGCAGTAAAAGTAGTTGAACAACGTCATTATTTTCCAAGAACCTTTGATTTAAAGCCAGTTTGAATTCTATTTAATGCTTTTTAATGACATTATTTTTGACACAATTCATTTCATGACTTTTAATGCCGCGCGGAAACCCTGTATTAGCTTGCACGTTCATATTTGAGTCTGCTCTGTGTCTGTGCTCCTTGTGATCACAGAATGATCAATGCTATGATCAAACGTGTCCAAGGGGTTTCATTTGGCCCTCGAGATGGTGCTGAGATTATAAGGAGTATCTACAGTGCAGAAACTAATCTAAAAATATCGTAGGCCAAGATTCTTCAGTCTTCATCTGTACTCTGTAGTTGAAGTGTCGGATGTTCCGATCTTAGTCCAAAGATCTTCCTCAGCGAATGAAGACTTAACATGCTCGTGGGTCTCTTAAGAGCAAACCAGAAGGAGGAGTTAACCTCTATGTCCCTCTTCTCTTGGTGGTAAAGGTTGGAAAATATAGCCTATTCATACTTAATATGGCTCATTACTTCTGTATTGTCTCACCCTGGGCTACGTCCACATTCCCTAATCTAAAAATAAGTGAAATGTTCTTGAAAGATGATTTGACACTGATTTGAGCAGGTCAATACGTTTATCTGTCAAAGGAATACAGTTGTGCTCAATCTCGAACTGAGTTTACTCTTTTGAAATCATAATGAAACAGAAGCTACTCAAATGTCCCTGATCTAACGTTGACATGGCCTTCAACAACTGCCAGGAAAACTGTTCAGGAGCAAAGAAAAACTAACTTCAGCTGAAATACAGGACTCTCTGACAAAATGATGTTTGCTTCAAGATGCACAATATGTAAACTTCAGGGACATTTGTTTAGTTTCTAGTTGGAAAGCCAAAACAAGCACTTACCATGTCTTATCATTAATTTGACTGAATATTACGAGTTACTAAGGACACCAACACAGCATGACGTACTCAATAGCACAGTTATTAAAGAGTATGTAGCCACTTACCGGTCAGTCTGCTGATGTTCAATACAAGAAGTTAAATACAGCCTGGTGTCCTCATCATTGTCTCCAGTGGGGTTTAGTCAACTCAAGTCTGGCCCATAAGTTCCACCTGAATATTCATCCTGGCTCTAGTGGTGTTCTGACCGACATTCCAGGATGATAACTGCAAATATGACCCAGTGCCTTACAGTCCTTACAGTCCATAGATTGTCATGTAAAAACAGTTTGTACTTCTCCATTTTGGCCCTCCGTGTAAAAGACTTCGTGCCCCCCCTGGTCTAACATTGCCACGATGTTTTGTCTTTCCAGATTGTTCGGCTTCGTGGCACGTAAACAGGGCAGCTCCACGGACAACGTGAGTCACCTGTTCGCCGAGCTGGACACCGCGCAGCCCGCCAACGCCATCGTCAGCTTTGTGTCCAAAATGATCGCTGCGCACAAGAGATGAGGGCTCGGCTCCGCCCCCTCCTCCACGCAAAACACTAAGAAAAACGCCCTCCTCGTCCCGCAAGACCACGCAGTCCCATCTCGGTTTGTCGGGACGGGGTTTCTTCAAGCGCCACTTTATCTTCTTCCTTTGCTTCCTGCTTTGAAAACTTTTCGGGGGGAGACTTTTTCGGCGAAGAAGCAGGACTATTTTGATGGATGGATTTCTGGGTGGACCAGTGGAAGTGGACAGAAGGCGTGATCTGACGTGGCGGTCATTTGTGCACGTGATGATTTTTATTTTCTTAAAAAAGACGAAGTCAAGTTGTGGGATTAGAAAATGACAGGGCTGATCAACACTGCAAAAAGGCATATCTTGATAAGTTTAAACTACTGGAATTAAGTACATTTGACCTTTATTGGAGTCATTCTGTAACCTTGTGCTGCAGATGAATTGTGGCGAGATCTGAGTTTTCAGTCTCACAACAAATCCATCTTGAAAGGCGGTAGCGGCAAAAACAAACATGGCTACCTCGAGGACTTCGTAGATGCCGCAATTGACTCTATTTTAGCTGAAATACCGACCATTTCTCGTTTAAAAAAAGAGCAAGGGGGAGCTCTTTGTGCGTTTGTAGATGGAAAAGATGTTTGTGCTTTTCCTCCCGACTAGATTTCCTGCTGCGGGTGATGCGTCACATGACTTGCTGCTATGAAACCGCATTTAGGAAGGCGTGTCCTATCTGGGGCCCAATCAGCTCAAAGTATTGTACTGATTGTCCCTCCTTTTCACAGACAGTTTGTACGGGAGGCTTTCCAGATTGGTAAATGAAGAACTTTAGAGCTACACAGATCAGTCTGACTTCTGCAGGTTCAGGCTGATAAGTAAACTCATCTGCCAATGGAATTAGACTTTGATGAGTTTACTTATCAGCTCAAATCAAAGGCAAATCTACTTATTTCACAAACATTTGATCTATTTCTAGATCCCTTTTTGCAGTGCAGACTTTTGAATGGCCAACCAAAGATTCAAAGTAGTGGAGGCATGCACTGTCAGGTGGGTCAGGGGCGACGATGTGGCTGCTCTGTCAAAATACTGTTCTCCACACTGCAGATCATCTACACCAGTTAAAATGGCTTCACAAACTACACTTTCCATTTGGACTTCTCTGGAATTGTTTATATTTATAAGGGGCACTCTGTAACTAAAAAATACAGTATATATTTTTTTACCAAAGAGTCCAGGACAGGACTGTAGAAAGGTGTGAGTAGCCTTAGAACAACGTTCAGGGCAAGACAACAGGAAGGTAATAGGCATCCAAGTTTCCCCAGTGCTGACTTTGTTTTATTGTTTATTTGGTTGGGACAGTGCATGTTGATGAACACACATGAGACACGCATGTAAACACACCACTCCGGATTGTAGCTAATTTGCATCCGTTGTCCCACACTCGTACACACAAACTCGCTCTCACTCATCCTGATCTATTGTACATGTTTTTAGTGGTAGGGGAAACCGGAGCACCCGGCGGAAACCTACGCAGACACGGGGAGAACATGCAACATGCCCGGGACCTTAGCTGTGAAGCACAAGCGCTAACCACTGTGCTACCGGGTCGACAAAGCTCTTTTGATGAAGAGCAAAATGTCCTACACTCCAATTACTGAAGACTGAAGAATCTCTGCCCACAGTGAGGAGAGACCCACACCCATGGATGGACAGGAAATAGATCAGGGACCTCCAACCAGTAGTGTGGGAGCTACCAGTAACTCTCCAGTCCTTTCCAAGCTCGCCAAAGGCTTCCTACATTTCTACAAACGCTTGATGAATTGCCATTTTTTTGGGTTCTGAACAAAACATGTCCAAACTTTAGGTGAATATAGCAAAGTATAAAGCAGAAACTACTCATTTTCTTGTATTGTGTTGAATTATCTAGACAGCATAGACCTACACGTGTATCTTATGGTACGTTCAAAATCGCATGAAATGCCTGGTGTTATTCTCTTGGTCCTTTTGAAAGTTCACGCTTCCATCGCCTGAAAAAAATCACTCCATACTCCAGTAAATTAGCCCATATTTGGCCTCTACGCGTCACCACTAGGAGGAGCTGTTTATCCTGCTGCTGTTTCCTGTTGTCAGTCGAGCCAACTTGGCCGACATATACGAGTCAGCGATCATTATTTAGTGAGTAAAGCTGAACTACGGCAGCAGAGGCTCGGTCTCTGGGTTCAGCAGATCCTCCAGAGACACAGAGCCTGGATGAGCTGCTCCCAGCAGCATTTCACTGTTTCCAGGCCCAGTTTGAGGAGCTAGCACCTCTATCGGATTTGGTCTGAATGCACTATTAGAGCTAAGCAGAAATAGAGCTACTTATGCTTCCATTTCTGTTTGGTAAAAGAGTTTGGAGACCTCTGCTATAGATAGTCCCAAGGCTGATCATGAAACAGATGTCCAGCAAACCTTCTTCTTAAATACATCGTAAATGACAGTATATCTAAATCAAATACAGGAAGTCTAAAAGTACAGAAGGCCCATCTGAGCAGCAGAGAACCATCTGAAGAAGCCAGAGTGTCCGCGTGTTTTTGAAGCCATTGGAGTAACCTAAACTTCCAAGCCATTGTAACTGTAGATGTGGATGTTCTGCAGTGTTTTGTTGCTGTAGGTCATGCTCTGCTCCGACATGAGCCGAGGGCTGTACTTGGATGTCGTAGATGACTTTGTGAGTTGTAAGAAAATACATTATGTGCCTGAACTTTAAACTGATGCAAAGACTTTAACACAATCTCACATCTTCAATATGCAAACAGACAAAGGAAAACACAGCCTGCATCACTCTGGGTTAAGCCGCCCACACACTGGAGGGTTTTTAGTCTTTCTGTGTCCTGTAGTATGTGGGCAGCTTCAGTCAGATAAATGACCCTTTGTGAGGCCACTACTGTCCACTGAGGTTTATCGATGGATGAACTCCTGCAGAAGGCCAGACGCTGCAGGTGAACAGGGACAATATGCAATTTGACTGATATAAGTTTGACACTTTGGTTGTTATTGACATAAATATGAGGATTAATCACAGGTACATTTTATTGTTATTATTGATTAATTATTTACATTTCCCTGGCATTAGACACGCTAATTTGAACTAGGCTAATAACTTTTTATTAAGATTTCAGCTTATTAGGTTGATTAAATGCTATTATAAAATCATATTCATGTCAGTAACACACTGTGAAGGTTCCATATTGATTTCACTCCCTGCTCCCTGCAGAGTCTGGCCCCTGCAGAGTCTGGCCCCTGCAGAGTCTGGCCCCTGCAGAGTCTGGCCCCTGCAGATGAAGATTGGCCGCAGCCTCACAGTGCAGCTCCTTCACACATACTGTACTCACTGCTCACTACTGTAAATGATTATGTTAAAGCCACACTACCCTTAAATTAAGCTACTACAGTATATAAATATGCATATACGACTGAAGGTATTTATTTCGTCTGGCTCCATGTAACCTTGTATACACATATTGTAAAGTATATGCAAAGAGGCTTTCCTTCTCACGTACAGTTACTTGGTTATTATCACTGATGTCCTGAATGTTTTGTTCATGTGCTTCGTTTCTCGGGGAGGCCTGTACTTTTGATCTGTTTGTTTTTTTTAAGAGGGGATCTATATTTTTATGAAAAGTTTGTTCTGAAGTTTATTTTTTAAAGTCAAACCGGCCAAAAAGATGTTTTTTTGTCCAAGTGAAGCACTTAAATGTTAAAGTATTAGTCATGAGTTTCTGAATACATGTCCTCGATGGTGGGAAAATGTTACAAAAGATACACTTTAATTGGATAGTTTGGGATTTAGTTCATTTTTAAACAGCGAGTTTGTGCCATAGTTAATTGCCCAGCCCGAGCTAAAGCCAGAATAAATTTAAACAATCGTAGACCAAGATTCTTCACTCTTCATCTATACTCTGTAGTTGAAGTGCCGGACGTTTCGATCTTAGTCCAAAGATTGTCCTCAGCGAATAAAGACTTAAACACACTCATGGGTCTCTTAAGAGTAAACCAGAAGGAGGAGTTAACCTCTAAGTCCCTCCTCTCTTGGTACGACCCATCGCTAAGATGTTTTCCAGCCTTTAGTACCCACAAACGTGTTCAAGTCTTTATTCGCTGAGGACGATCTTTGGACTAAGATCGAAAGGTCCGACACTTGAACTACAGAGTACAGATGAAGACTGAAGAATCTTTGCCTATGATGGACAACTCCTGTATAACTGAGAACCTACACAGGCAAATTAAAACAATGTTGTCAAAATGAACACTGATTGTATTGGGCTAAAACAGGATGATTTATGCCAATAGCTGTGGGCCGAAGACCTGTCCCTGGGGTCCGCCCTCATGTATCACAATATTTCACCAAAATAAACATTGACAGTTCTTCTTCTTTCTACGGCTCATTTTCAATCACATTTAATAATGGCACAAACTCCGCCTCCGTGCATTAACCCCATACGTCCTGCTGATGTCATTACACTCCCACATGTGTCAGGATGAAAAAAAAACACATCAAATGAGTGGAGACCCTGCACTGAAGGGCTTTCTCTCCATGGTTGAGTATTTATTGGTGGATGTGTGGATGGCTACGGCAGCCCTGTCCTCACCAGACCACCACAAACTACACGTCTGTTCAGATCTTCAAATGATCTTTCGTTTTTGTGTCGAAGTGAATGTTGAGACGAAACTCTTGGTCCACACGGCAAAGAACACAAATCTACAGGAGCAGCATCCAGGATGTTTTTTGGAGAAATGTATGCACTTATTAGGAGCTGAACATTTATCCACCAATGGGATATGATTGTTTTGCAAGGTCAATGGTCAGCTTTCTTCGCTCCAGTGATTGAAGTTTCACTCCTGTAGTTATTTGTGGGTTTTTACCGTGTGTTTTTGAGGCCCATCACTGATTGGAAGTACAGAATCCGTGTACAGTTCGTTCTTTGTTTTGTTCCTTTCAAATAGAAAAATCATAAAATCCAATTTTTTTATTGTATTTAGTCCATAACAAAATCTTTAAAAACTGGTATTTTTCTTGCTTCTGGGTTTTAACAGGGGATAAGGTGGATGTAGCCACTTCCTCCAAAATATAAACAACAAAACAAACAAATTACTTGCATTTTTTATTGTTTTATTTTGAAATGAAAGACAAAGAACCATACACGGATTGTTTGGGCCCTGAATGTGTCGCTTTGGTTTGTTATAAAAATATATGTATATTGTATGGCCTTTATAATTTCTGATGAAAATATTAAAAACTAGTACAACAAAAAAGTGTGTTTCTTCATATAGTAATCCAAGCTCATTAGGAGTAAAAGTCCATCCATCTGTAACCCTAGTACTGTGTAATAGACTAGTAATAGATGGATGATTGGGCCAATGACTAGATTCAGGAGGAGGGTAATTTGTGTAGGTGTCGTGCGAGATATGAGTGGAGCCACAGGAAGAGTCCAAGTGAATTGGGAATTCGACCAAAAATAATATAATACAAAAAACAAACTTTCAATCAATCAATCAATCAATCAAAACTGTATTTATAAAGCGCTTTTCATACAAAATGCAGCTGCAAACAAACTTTGTCCCAATCTGAGCTCAGATGTAGCCGGCTTAATAGTCAGTGTTTAGTCAAGTCAGGAAAGATCTATGATTTCCGATCAATTTCCGTCGTCCAGGGCCCCCGCAGCGTTCAGCTTGAACTTGAGACCCGTGAGGTCACGCCACATCTCCTCCACACAGGTGTTCAGACCGGTGATCACCCATGGTTTGCCCAGCGATATACCAAACAGTTACACAGTTCAACTATTTTGTGTAAATTACAACATGTGGTTGTATCTTCGCTAGGGTTAAACATGCACAAACAAAGTCTAACAGTTGACACTACTTTGGAGTGAATCAGACACTATGGATGGGTCAATTACCAATCAATGACTTAAAAACAAAGTTTGCACAAATGCAACCTTTATGTGCACAGACAAAGCACTTCAAGCACACCATTTTGAAGCAAAAGGACACTATGGGGGGTGCACAAGTGGCCATTACTATTTATTATTTATTTATTTTACTGTATTTGTATACAGCACGTTTCTACCTTTGTCCGTCGTCATCAATATGGTTTCTTCAAAGCAATACGATGTTATTTATTGATTTGCAATACAGCCATGTTTTTCATTTATTCCTAAACCTTTAAAGGAACTATACCTTTAAAAATTACAAATAATGGAAGAGGGGCAAATAAAATCTATTGATAGTTAAAGTCCAAACACATTCCTAACTTTCCTAACACATTTCAAAAAATTTGTTTCTTCTTAGAGATGAGTTTAGAAGTACATTTCACAACTGGCAGGTCACTTTTTAGGTTGATAGTCACAGAAATGCTAGAAAACCAGCCTGCAAACCATGAAATTGACAATAAATGCTTTATATTTAGATGCACAGTATTATTTCCACAAATGTTTGAGTTTGCAATATACTAAAAACTCATTTCACCAGGTAAAAAACAGGTATAGTCCCTTTAATGCCTACTCTGGGGTGCGTCTCCTCCTGTATCCGCTAGAGGGCAGCACTCCACCGCCTCACCGACCGTGACGACATCATAGTGCGACAGCGGAAACGTGGGACAGAAAGTAGCAGAACACGTGAAGCCCAGAAAGCCGAGAGAAATGGCGTGTGTGGCGGAGCCGGAGGTCCAGTTCGCCCAGAAACTGGCCTCGAATGAAAAACCACTGCGGAGGAAGGCGCTGAAGAAGCTGCGCAGCTACATCAGCGCCCGCTCCAGGACCCAGACCGGTGAGAGGCCCCTGTGTCCCGCTACTGGCGGTCACTCATCCCCTCTGCCCCACTACTCTATCTTTCATTATATACAACAATATTTTAGTATGTGGAGTAGCCCCAGTGTTTACAAATACCTTAAATGAATGTCACT
Source organism: Lesueurigobius sanzi (assembly GCA_900303255.1). Classification (NCBI taxonomy): domain Eukaryota; kingdom Metazoa; phylum Chordata; class Actinopteri; order Gobiiformes; family Gobiidae; genus Lesueurigobius; species Lesueurigobius sanzi. The sequence goes on along the minus strand of OMNZ01090813.1, from coordinate 7,300 downwards.
TTATCAATCAACCACCTGATAATATCTTTCTCTGCACTAACTCTGATCACTTGTTACACATTCGGTTTGATTTCAGATTTACTAGATTTGTTTTTTTTTTTCTTTCAGCTTCATTTTTATTCATTGTACATAAGATATGTTTATTCTATTATTGTTGTTGTTACTTGTATATACGTGTCTTCCTCTTTGATGGCACATTTCCTGACTATCTGCACCCCCTGTGTGATCTTAAGAACTGTTGTAACGAGTACATTTCTCATTGTGAGATGAGGAAGTCTTATCTTATCATCTTCCTACCTACTACAGTCCTGGCCTCCTCTGCCCCACTACCTACTGTCCTACAGAGCTGGTCAAAAGTTTGGAAACATACTTTCTATTATTTACATTCAGTGTTGGGGAGAAACTATTTAAAATACGTATTCAGGATAGTAATTTTGAGTAACTGTATTCAGGTACAAATACTCTCTCATTTGAGGGTTTTTCGAATACAGTTACTTTTCAAATACCAAAGGAATACAGAGAGAGAGAGAGAAAGAAGAGAGACAGACAACAGTTGGTGTAAAAGTGTTGCTACATATTTTTAATCTTTCACCATATTTATACAAAAATATAAAGCAAATCAAGGTGAAAGTATCTAAATATTCAGGATACAGTACACTGATTGGACAAAGTAACTGAATACGTTACAAAATACATTTTAAGACAAGTATTCAATATTCTGTAACTGAATACATTTTAAAAAGTATTCTCCCCAACACTGTTTACATTGGAGATTCTCACTGAAGACATTAATTTATAAATGAATTAGGGGTGGGAATCTCAGGGTACCTCACGATACGCGATATGAGGCCCATGATAACTATTGTCTCACGATATGATGATACTGCGATTATCGATATATCGCTCAGGAATCAATCAACGATAATCTAGATATATAGCTATTACAGAGAAAAGGGCTGCACGTTTTGTATTGTATCTGTTTAACTCTTTGATAAAGTGTACTATCACCAGGCGGCTCCATTAGAAGCACCTGTGTATTATTCCCACACAGACCTCACACATTTCACTCCCAGACAACTCTACAGCTGAGCCGTGGTCAGCTGTTTATGTCTGAGTTCAGCTGATGACACTGCTCCCCTCACCTCTCTACAGTGGGTGTGTGAAGTTTAGTCCACAGCGTGTGTTTTCTCTGTTTGGACATAGATTGAGGACATATTGATGATAACCGGAGCATTACGTGTATCGCTGTGACTGCAAAGTTCATTTAATAGTTCGTGTTATTTCTGGCATGTTTCTGGAGCGCACACAAGGGTCCTCGCGCGTGTGGACGGGTAAATCTACAGACTTCTCCCCGATCTCATTCACATCATGTGGCAGCACTGAGCTGAGTAGAACCCACAGCGCCACGATGATACATCCCATCTCTGTTTGTAAAAGAAAGACTTTTTCTCAGACATAGCTGATCTCCTGCTGCAGTACGCTGTCGCTCCGCCTCATCACTGTGTGCAGCAAAGACAGATCCCTCCGGCCTCACTGCTTAAAGTTCATCTCGGGCCCATCGTAGTTTTGTTTCTACTCGCACCAGCTTTGTTTGACTTCCATAATAAATGCTACGAAGATGATCTAATGTAGCTGCATAGTTTAATACGTGATGGCCGGGGCAGCATTGGAGGAGGGACAGGTGTGTGTGTAAGTCAGAAGGAGAACGGAGCTGCTTTATAGCGGCCGTATATTAAATAAAAGTATCGATACTTAGCGAGAGCATATCGATAATCTATCGTACGAGAAAATGTCGCGATATTTTGCGCGATATTTATCGTCACACTCCTACCTGTCACTAATGATTATTTGTGTAATTGATTAATCGGTTGACGCAAAAGGTGCCTGGAAAGTGTCATTTTTAAAAACTTTTTTCCACATGAAGCTAAAGTGATTCTGTTTGAGGACGTGTTGATAGAGTAAACTACAGAGTAATGTCTGTAGGATGATCTTTGTACAAGTTCCACATGTCAATCCTCCTTTGAAAGCTAAGAACCTCTAATATTCAGTCTTGGATTGTGAGAGAGCGAGAGAGTCCTCTTTCTGCTCTGATCGGATTATGGTCCCAGATTTATCTAATTTGTGGAACAATCGGAGAACACGAGAGAAACTGGACACATGAGAGAAACTGAACACATGAGAGAAACTGGACACAAAGTGCTCTGGAAGTCAGTACTAGTTGTTTGGGGAAGATGTTCTTTGGCGTTTGGGGAACAGGAACTTAAGAGAAAATAAGAACCAAGGCACTCCTCCCACACTACAATTCTCTATTTACATGTTCTAAAAAGCCTTGATTGCACTATATACATATTAGAATAATCTTTATCATTGCAACAAGTACAATGAAAATGTTGTAGTCCAGTTGGTGTATTCCAAAAAATGTCAATAAATGTTAAGGCAATTAATTATTTAAAATGACACACAACATCACACACCCATGTGTGTACATTAGGCCTATGGTCGGTTACATTTGACAGCATTCAGTGGCAACTGCACTTGGATAAAAACTGTTCTTAAATCTATTTGTCCTGGTCTAAGTGGACCTGTGCCTACTCCTTGAAGGTACAGTAGTAATTGATGTGAGTGAGAATGTGAGGTGTCCTTGATGATGGTTTGGGCCTTCTGTATAGCTCTGTCAGAGAGAGGACAGGGCAGCCAGGCATCTTCTGAGCAGTGTTCATGATCTTCTGAAGCACTTTCCTCTGAGCCCACGTGCAGCTGAGCCCACACACACGCAGTATGTGAGGATGCTCTCCGTCCAGCACCTATAGAAGGACACCAGCAGCACCTGGCAGATGTTATTTTTCCTTTAGGATCCTCAGGAAATACAGTCTCTGGCCTTTTTCAGTAACTCAGAAGTGTTAAACGGAAGTCTGTTACCCTCTCCACGCAGTCTTCTCCAATGTGCAGAGGAGCCAGGTCGCATCTCCTGCTCCTGAAGTCGATAATGACCTCTTTGGTCTTTTGAAGTGTTGAGGCGTAAATTGTTCTCCTGACACCACGCTGTCAGCCGCTTCACCTCATCCCTGTAGCGGTCTCATCCCCCTCTGATATGAGCCCCACCACGTGGTGTCGTCAACAAATTTGACAATGGTGTTGGTAGGGTGTTAAGGGGTGCAGTCATGAGTGTAGAGGTTCAGTACAGTAGGGGACTCAGCACACAGCCCTGTGGAGAACCTGTGCTGGCGTTAATGGACGTAGATATATATTTGCCCATTCTTACCCTCTGGCTGTGGTCAGGAAACTCAACATCCACACACCTGGGCCGTGGCATACCCAGGGCCACCAGCTTGTTGGGAAGGATGGTGCTGAACGCAGAGCTCTAATCCACAAAGAGTAGCCGCACGTAGCTACCATGATTCTCCAGGTGGGAAAGGGCAGTGTGGAGAGCTGTGTCTACTGCATCTTCTGTGGATCTCTTTTCCCTGTAGGCAAACTGGTGAGGGTCGGTGGAAGGAACGATGTTAAATGAGTCCGTACCAATTTTTCGAAACATTAAATATTAAAATCTTTTAAAACATGTTGCTGCTATCGGCTTCAACAAAGCCTTTCTCAAGAATAAAACAGAACCTGTTTCCCGCTGAAATGACGTGAAACAGATGAATCTAAAGTGCCGCTGCTGTCCACAAATGTTGTCCCTCATCGTTGGTGACCAGATCCTTATCCTGGTGATGCCCAAAAATGCCTCTCTCCCTGAAGTTCAACCTGCTATGTCCCAGTCCAGTCATGAATGTGGTGTGTGTCCCAGGGTTTTCGGAGGAGGAGCTGTTGAAGCTGTGGAAAGGTCTGTTCTACTGTCTGTGGATGCAGGACAAGCCACTGCTGCAGGTACGTCCAACACGCTCCATAAACTCACATTCCATGTTCAGATCTGAGAAGATACAAACTCTGGCTGAAACAACTAATCCATTATTGAAAGTTATTGATTACCTTCATTTATTGAGCCCTGTTGAGCGCACAGGTATAAGCCGCACCAACCAAATGTATAAAGACTAAGGTCATAAATAGACTAGGGGTGGGAAAAATATTTTTTATATGCATCGTCGATTACAACAAAACGATTCTGAATCAATGCAGAAAGGTCAATAATCGGAATTCACGTTGGATTAAAAAAAATACCTTCTGTCCATTCCTGCCCATTTCAAGCCATTGGTGACGCCAGGACGTACAGACACACGCTTGAGCCCAGCTGTAGGGGGCGGGGCCTAACTGAACTTATTGCTGTAAATTAAACTAGAGCCACACTTACTCCACGTCAGTGGCGTGCGGTGACATTTTGAGTTAGACAAGCAGAGGCCTGGGAGGTAGGGAGGACTCCTCGGAAAACTAGAAAAATCCATTCTTGTGATGATTTCTTGTATTCTGATGCATTTTAAATGATAAAAGAAATGCTTTTAGCAGGTCCTAGTAATATGTGCTTAAAATTAAAATTTCTTAAATGTTGTTTGTAAAGATTATTTATTGTATATTATATATTGCAAATATTTGCTCCAAATAAAGGCCAAGTTTCAATCTATATATGAAGAGTTCATTTGCAAACACAGATAAGTGCCATTGACAAAAATCAACGTATACTTGTAATTTTCTCTTTGTGTAGCTGTGTTCTTAATAACCAGACCCATTTTATTGCTTCAGAAATATTAAGCCACCTTTTATTGATCAAATGGATTCAAGTTTAGTTTTACTGGTGTCACCTTTCTTAAATGGTAATAAAAATGTAAAATAATCTGCAAAGAATTCAAAACAGAGATATTTGCTTTTGCAAATTAACTCTTCATATATAAAACACAGTTTAAAGTGGGCGGGGCCGGGTAAACTGTTTTTGCTAAACGTTTTTCAGACAAACCGTGCAGTCTACGGAAGTGTCACTAACGCACTTACATTCTCCTTCAATCGTTACATGGGATAGGGTATATTTCATGGCATGTCATCGCCGTTTGGAAGATATATCCATGTTAAGAAGTCCAAAATTGTACTTTTCCCACCGCCATGTTTTTTCTTCTTCGGGCACACGGGCTGTATTCCGGCAGGCTGTACGCTGGGTTACATAATACTGCCCTCTACCGCCAATAATGAAACTCTATGCTACCAACCAATGCAGCCTGAGCCCAGTAATCTGCACACCTGCGAGCTGTCCTGGAGAAGGGGGGAGCGTGAGGGAGAAGCGAGAGCACGGCAGTGGCTACAAGACGGCGACCGACATGGTGACGTGTGGTGCACGGAGAAGGTGGGGACAGCGGCAACGGAGTTGCGCGAACGGCCCGGGGACACGCAGTGGCTCCTGCCGGGATGTGATGCGGGACGCAAGGTGTAGGCTGAGGCACCCGGAGGCGGTGAGAGACGCGGTCAAACTGCAGCGAAGACGCTCCCTCACCCGGACGCACACGCGGTTAGGTTAGTTTAGTTTATTTGTTGAGAAAGGGAATCTTATTTGTATAGCGCTTTTCATATGACACAGTCACACCCAAAGCGCTTCACACATGAAAGGGAGGGGGCTCATTCACTCCAGGCTGATGGTGGTAAGCTACATTCGTAGCCACAGTAGCCCCTGGGGTAGACTGACAGAAGCGAGGCTGCTCACATCTGCGCCAACTCCGACTACCACCAACCCCTCACACATAGGCTGTGGGTGAAGTATCTACCCGAAGGAGCCGGGATTCGAACCCCCGACCTTCTGATCATGAGACGACCTGCTCTACCATCTGAGCCACTGCTATGGACGGCACGCCACTGCCCCACGTTAACTTGTCACTCCTATTTTGACTGGATCGCACTTGCATGCGAGCGCGTGACCGTGGGAGCGCATTTCAGCGCGTGCACGTGGGAGCGAATTTCAGCGTGTGCGCCGGAGTCTCAGCCAGAGCGCCAGCGTCTCAGCCAGAGCGTCTGCGGTGGGGCAGATCAAATGAGAGGGAGAGAGCCTTTTATAAAGCGCTGATTTCAGCGCGTGGCATTAGCGCGACTCCTCAGCACCGATGAGAGGACCGTTTAGGCTGAAGCTTATCGTCCTGGTGGACCGGCTCACATGGCCCCGGGGCCGTTATGAAATCGGGTTTCGGTATAAAACTCCTGTGCCACGTTCCAGTTAAACATCAGGGTCCTGAAGTGTCTTCCTGATGATGGTAACCTCTGTATGTGTGTGATGTTCTCAGGAGGAGCTGTCCACGCAGATCTCAGGCCTGGTCCACCACTTCCACAGTTTCAGCGCCCGTGAGTATCAAACCACTGAGCTGTGCCAACAGCAATGTCCTTTTAAAGCTTAACATTTGATTCTAACATTATATCTACATTTATTTGAAAAGTCAGTGTCATGAGTAAATGAGTTAAAACGGTTGGTGCTGGTGTTTTGGGAAAGTTAATGTGCTGATGTATCGAGTTAAATAATACAATTATTGCAAACAAATAAATAAATAAAATAAAACATAATCAAAAAATAAATTCCCCGCCAAGGCAGATGATAACCGACACGACAAAGTCTCTGTCCACCTCAGACAGTCCAGTTTACTCCATGTGTGTCCACCTTGGATATACACTGAGGCCAATAACTATTTGATCCCCTTGTGATTTTGTAAGTTCTCCCATTTAGAAATCACATTTCCATCGTTGGTGCAATTCCCCTGTGAGAGACAGAATCTAAATTTAAAAAATCCGGAAATCATATTGTATGATTCATTAACAATATTTTTTGTATATTACTGAATCATATAAGTATTTGTTCCCTTGAGTCAAACAATTTAAATATTTGGTACAGATGCCTTTGTTAACTATTCCAGAGGTCAAACGGTTCCTGTAGTTCTTCACCAGGTTTGCACACACTGCAGCAGGGATTTTGGCCCGTTCCTCCACACAGATCTGTCAGGTTTCGGGGCAGTCGCTGTGCAACATGGAGTTTCAGCTCCCTCCAAAGATTTTCTATTGGATTTAGGTCTGGAGACTGGCTAGGCCACTCCAGAACCTTGGTATGCTTCTTATAGAGCCACTCCTTGCTTATCCTGGCTGTGTGCTTCGGGTCATTGAAATGTTGGAAGACCCAGCCAAGACCCATCTTCAATGCTCTGACTGAGGGAAGGAGGTTTTTGGCTAATCCTCTCCTTAATACAGTGCAGTCGTCCTGTCCCCTGTGCAGAAAAACACCCCCAGAGCATGATGCTTCCACCCCCATGCTTCACTGTAGACATGGTATTATTGGGATGATACTCATCCTTCTTTTTCCTCCAAACACATCCAATGGAGTTAAGACCAAAAAGTTCTATTTTGGTCA
>OMNZ01090810.1:7610-27614 GCA_900303255.1 Lesueurigobius sanzi | reverse complement strand
TGTGTGACGTCTGGAGCCCAAGGACATCACCAAGTCCTGGGTTTGCTCCTCAGTCACGGCCCCATTATTTATGGACCTGACTGCACATTGCAGCTCGACAGATCACCACCCAAAGCAATCGCAAATAGTCAAAAATCTGAGAAAAAGAGGGGGCAATTTCCAGAGTTGTGGTCAGAGTGAGGGCTGCGGCCTCCTGTTCCCACATTAGCCGGGGCTGATGTGGGGATACATTAGGTTAGCACTGCAGGTCCCACAGCGGCTGTTAGCTGACTGGACTGACTGTACAGCAGGGCCAGGCCGCGCACAGAGGGGGCTGTGTTAGTGACAGGAGCAGGACCTCAGGCCTTGGACTCTGAGCCAGCGGAGGAATTTATGCATGCATTGCTTACATAGCACATTTGCTCATGTTGGAGTTAACTAAGCAATTTATTCATCAGTGTGTATCTGGGGAGGTCGCTGCCAGAGATTTATATCTTTAAAGTTTGTGCTTAATATGAAACTCAAATGGTAGAGTCTAATATTACTTTCACCATTAAATAAAGTTGTATTCAGATAGTTATTATTGAATTATGCAAGGTGACTCCAAAAATCTACACATAAATATTTATTTTATGTGACTATCTCTATTAAGACTGCCGAATGACAAAAGTCGCAATATTTGGTAATTAAATATATATATACACAGATAACGAGACAATATACACTGCCCGGCCAAAAACCAAGTCACCACAAAAGATGTCACCCGCACATTAGGCCTCCTTTAGCTTTGATCACAGCACCATTTGCTGTGGCAGGTTTATTTCCATCCAGTGTGGTATTCATTTTTCACAACGATCTTGTATTGATGATGAAGAGAACACTGAGCAAAGCCTTGTCCAGCACATCCCAACTATTCTCAGTGGAGTTAAGATATGGATACTGTGGTGGACGATCCATGTGTGAAAATGATGATTGACACTCCCGAACCACTCTTTCATGATATGAGCCTGATCCTGAGATTAGGAATACGCCTGTGCCATCAGAGAAGAAGAAATCCATTGATGGAATAATTCAGGATGTTCAGGTTTCAGCTGATCTCGTTCTTTGGGCATATAGTGTTGCTGAACCTAAAACTGACAAACTGCATCAGCCCCAGTTCTATTTGCCCAGTTAAATCCAGGTGGTGACTTTATTTTTGACCAGGCAGTGTATTATTGCAATTATTCCATTTCAACACAGCTCCATAAAATTGAATTTGTGGATTTATTTTATTTTTTCATAAAATGTGTCAAAATGAAACTTTACAGATGAAGGCTTTACAGAGGATTAGAAGTCCAAAGACTGTTTGTGCTTTTTGAATAGTGTGCACTGTGTACGAACACTCCCCTCCTGCTGCTCTTTGTGCCGAAACACCTCTAAAAACGTACGCCGAGCCCTTCTGAACATGATTGTTTACACCCAGTGTGGTGCTCACTGCTGCTTAACCTCTAACATGCCAGACTCATTAATAATCTACAGTTGCTAGTAGCTGCAACAACATTCATATTTATAGTGTGAAAGATGTATTTATGCAAAACGTTGGACCATATTTACATGTTTCACTAACTTCATCTTCTTTAGACTCCTCTGTTCTTCAGCACGCAATCATTGGAATCTCAATGGATGACTCTTTTGTCCTGCTCCTGCCCCTCGTCTCTTCCATGCATATACCTCAAAACAGACTCATTTATGGCTAGGTGGTCCTCGGGCCGAGTGCCCCAGCTGACATACAGCCGAGGAGACTGCCTCTGTCTTCCTCGCAGTTGTGGCTGTGTTCCAGGAGTGTGGTGACTTTCCTAATGCAAACTGTGGTGAAACCATGGAGTGAAACAGAAACCCCTTGTTGCTGAAATATCACAGTTGCACTAAGAGCAACTAGACTCTAAAGTCCCTCCATTATCCAGCTTTATTTTGACGAGGTCCATCAGAAACAGCACACACTGCGCAGAGGCAGATGGAAACCTCATCTTGCTTTTCAGGAAAAGTCATCACTGTTTTGTTTTCAACAAAGATCAGCTGTACCACTATTGCTTTTTTAGGCTATAGCCTAGGCAAACAATAGATTTGATTTCAAAATCGAGTTGGGAAGTTAAATAAATTTGTTTTTTCAGAAAATTGATTTTTGATCTCCTATCCCATACAGTGTACAGGTCAGGTATATTCCCTGCGTACGTGTACATTTTGCAGTCAACACTCATTTTGTGCTGTTTTGTTCTCTGTAGGAGTTTCGTAATGTGAGGTTTAGTGGATTATTTGTTAAAAAGCCTGAAATGTTTTGTAGCAGCGACGACGACAAGTTGAAAGTTCAAGGTTTGTTGATGCATCGTCACCGTTTTCTCATGATGCAGGTTATAACGATTCCTTTCACCATGTCAGATTTAGCTAAACCCAGCATAAGACTCAGGCCCACTCAGCCCCAGTGGATCCTTGTCTGCCATTGTTGGTCAACTTTGAACAAGCATGAGAGCAGCTCCAGCAGGAAGAAGCCAGGTGCGCTCTGCTGAGACTGCGCTGAGAATCACTGTGTTAGAAGCCTACGCAAACTACACAAAAGGTGTGACTAGAGGGGCCAGTTTATCATTTATCAGGATTACAAGTTTATGTTTCATGTTGCATCGAAGAATTTATATTTTTCAGTTGTAAGGAATAAAAAGGCATGCATGTGATAAAATATGCTTAAATCTTACCGTGTTGTTGATGTATGTTAGAAGTTTGTGCAGGATATCCCTCAATGACCTTAGGTGTAGACAGATGTCCTTGTGATTTCTGGGACTGTCAGTCTGGCCCCAGCCCTTCACGGTGTCCAGCCACTGCTGCATCTCAGCTGCGTCCACTGAACTCTCAGACATTTCAAGCTGCATTGGGCTGACTGCTGCAGACATCGTGCAACATTTACATGGACTTCTGTAAAAGGAACAACACAAATAAACAGCATTACATTTTGCATTTGCATTACAGTTGGATTACACTAAGACTTTGACATTACTGTTACGCCGTAGAGATACGCTGTTTCAGAAACATCTCACTGGGATTTCAATTGTAATTACATTTTAATTACAAGAAGACTAGAATCCCAGGATGTTCAGAACACTATTAAAAGGATAAGCATAAAGATCCCATATGTAGACAGGAAATTCTCTTTGCAAAGTTCATTGTGCTGCCTAAATAATTGCTAACTGTGAGCATTTAAAGTGCAAATTAGTTTGCAAATAATTATACATCCCCATTTACCAATTAACCATTTAAGAAATCATTTCACCAATTAATAGAGGCTACAAAAAGCAAATCCAATTGAATCTAAATTTGAAGGGTTGGGATTTACAGTCGGGTTGCATCCGGGTTTGTTGATAAATAATCCCTCAGTCTCTATACAAACAATAGGGCTGCAGGATGTTGACCAAAAACCTAATTGAGATTTTTCAGACAGAAATTGCAATTGTAATTCGATTTGTGATTTTAATATTTTTTATACAATTCAGTATTGTCTAAGCATGGGATAAAATGGAAATTTTGTTTCACAATTTCCTTGGACACATTTTGTGCGATTCACAATATTAATCACAGTAATTATCTGCCATAGTTGAACTGACTTCTTAAGTGATGATGCCAATTATGAAAAGAAATGCTGCAATCAACTAATCATGCTGTCTTTTCATCGTGGTAACCAATATTATTATTTATGGTCACAGCCCTATTGTCAGTATTCTCATTTATTATATTTCAGCTTCATGAAACGCTGGAGACGCAAGGAAGGAAAAAAACCCTCAGCCTTTGGGGTTAGGTAATTGCAGTATTTAAAATTGCGATGTCGATTCGATATCGATTAATCTTGCAGCCCTAACAAACAACATGATGAATAGTCTCCATGGGGTCATGGTATAAAACTACCAAATAGTTAATATTATTAACCATTTGGTTTGGAGCCTTAAACTTCGACATAGTTCATATTTCAGGGTCAACGTTTGATACTTTTGAAAATAATAAAACCACTACATACTCAGAGCGCCTCATGGTTAAAGAGCTTAAACTGAGCTCCCTGGTATATTTGAAGAGGTCAAAGTACAAGTAATTATTGGCATTACTTGGACCAGTTTTCTGACATTTTTTTCCTTCTACTTGACAAAATATTCAAGTAAAAAAAAAGTTCCTTTTTCTTCTTACTGAATAAATCTGAGTGATAAAGACTGTACAAAACATATCTTAAGGATTATTATTCAACCCATATCAGAATGTTTGGAACCATCAAGATTTTCACATTATTTTCACTACTCAGTACTCAGTAACTAAACAATAAATAACCACTTGAGTAATTCATTTTGCACTACTACTTATAACTTCTACTTGAGCGATATTTAAAAGTAACATTACTCAAGTAGCATATTATTGCAACTCTACAAGCCACCTCATATGTGTGGGCTAGTTTATCCCACTTTTTAAAATCCAGAGCACACATGCAAGACTGAAGTGGAAGTAAATAATAAAAGGGAAAATAAAGCGAAGCAACGTGTGTTAATGTGGTTAACGTTAGGCACTTATTAAAACTGTCTAATGATCAAACTCTGCAGCTCGGGGCCAACAAGCTTTCCTCCACACATGCGCTTTCGAAGGCCTACTGAGAAATAAACAGTACATTCTTCACCTTTTATGATGATGAGGAGAAAAGCGTAGGGGGCCACATCCCAGAGTCGTGTGTGAGAACATGTTTTGAACCCCGACTACAACCTGGGAATGGAGTGTGGGTGTGTGTTTTGCCGTAATGACAGGCTTATGTGGGACACCACGGGGTTGACTTTTATGATCAAGTTGTTGCACGATTTGTTTAATGTCTTGCCATCATCTCGGCTGGAAAGCCCCCATGTCCTGCTGATGTGAATATATAAATACTCATTTTAGGGGGGAAAAAGTCTAAGCAAATTAGGAACAAACGCCTCTCGTTGACTTGTCGGAGGCTTAGGTTTACCGTCATGCAGAGTTGGAAAATATGTTTTTAGTTTTAACTATGTTTTTCATATTGCAGCATAATCACTATTTGCTGCACAGCATCTGCCATTAACATCATCTACTACATATTTTTGACTAAACCCAATACAGTAGGAACGGGATGGGGCTCCTCAATTATCACCTGGAGCAGTAGTTCTCAGACCTTTCGCACAAAGTACCACAAAGAATGTGCATTAAACCAGGTATAAAAACTGGCTAAAATAGGTAGGGCTGGGCCATATGGCCAAAAAATGTGATCACGATTTTCTTTAGTTAAAAAAAAAAATCATGATTTCGATCACAATTCATGTGTATAATGTCTTTTAAAGGCGACTAAAGCCATCAGCTTCTTCTTGGGTTTAGACCTGGTGTTGTAGTGTAGTTTAGTTCTGGTTAAGACCCGTTTTATTCCAGAGTTTTGACCTGCTTCCCTCATGGTTTAGTCCTTTAATCTTGGTTCAGTCTGTGATATTGTCCAGGTTTAGACCTGGTTTAGTCCTGGGTTTAGTCCAGGGTAATCATCGTTTCATTCTGTCCCTGGTTTAGTCCTTTTTAGTTTGGTCCTGGTTTAGACCTTGATTTCAGTCTCTGCTTTAGTCCTGGTTTACTCCAGATTCAGTTCATGATATTGTCTGATTTTAGACCTGGTTTAGACCGGTTTAATCATAAAAACATCACGATATGACGATGTTGCAAAAAAAGCAGATCATCAGGGAGATCAGATCACGATTAGATTTTTATCATCATATCGCCCAGCCCTAAAAATAGGCCACAACAACCAAACCAAGATGAGACCAAACTAAAAAATTAAGACCAATGGCACCTGCACCACAAGAGAACCACTCATCAGGACAGAAGATGTAACGTGAGCTTGTGGTTTTTGGGTAAGGGCAAGTTTGCTGTTCCAGACTGTTGAAATTGTTCTAATTTAAGCTAAATCTGTTTTACATCAGTCACTGTAACTTGAATCACTGCTTGACCAAAAAGTCACCACCAAAAAGGAGAGTTAATATCTAATTCAATTGCCTTTACCCTGGATTATGGGACTCATTTGCTGTGGCATTGTTTCAATACGCTGCCAAAATTATACATTTTTAATCCAGTTTAAACATTCATTTTTCACTAAGAACAATGATGGAGAGTCGGACATGTGCAGAAACCCTTCTCTACCAGCACAGCCCAAAGATTCTCATTTGGCTTAAGGTCTAGACTCCGCAGTGGCCGATCCATGTGTGAAAATTACATCTCATGCTCCCTGAACCATTCATTCACAATTTGAGCCGGTGAATCCTGGTATTGTCATGTTGGAACATACCTGTGCAATCAGGGAAGAAATTATTATTATTTTTAAATCAATGGGATAACCTGGTCATTGAGTAAATGTTATATTGGACAATGACATGACCAACTGCCTCAACCCTGGATCCAGATAATCAAATGTATTTTTCCTCTTCCATTTTCTAAGATGTGTGCTCCTTCTTCTGGACTAATCCCCTTCACAACCTCCCTAAAATGTTAATAGTTGATACCTATATCATGATGAATTCACACATTCACTTTGATTATCAGGTCTCCCTTTTAATATTTTGTTATATTAAATTATTGTAACCTATGCAATGAATTGCATTAAACATGGGGTACGTAGTGTGCCTCTTTACTGGTTCTAATCAGGTCTTGATTGGGGACAGGTGAGACTCTGGCAGCCAGAGGGAGAGGAAGATGCGAGGTCATTTTTACAATACAATCATTGACCACACGACGTCGCTGTTTCCACTACTGAAAAGTCCATAGGCTTTCTCCACAGTCGACTGCTAAGTACTGAAATAACAAATACAGCTTATTGAAACATTTAAACACCGATAATAGTTATCTACTACCACTCAAGTAATGTACAGCCATCCGAGCAAAACAAAGGCTCATCATTGGCATGCATAGCGTTCTGTCAAATTCGCTGCCAACCTTCACGTTAACCTTTGTGTCAACTTACCACGCGTAAACTACAGCTGCCGCCATCAAACTTGAGGTTTTATAAAAGCTGAGGCGTTACTTTGAGTGGAAAAAAGAATAAAATCCGCGTGAGCTGAGCTAAAAACAAACTTCCCTCTCTGGTCTTGCAGTTCCGCTCATGACCGACATCTGATTGGATGGAAAAAGAAGCAAGAGGCGCCACTAAGCGCTGAGGATTCTGGGAAATGGAGTTTTATAAATAAAAGTGCCAGAAAACCATGCAGTTAAAGGCACTATACCTGATTTTTTAATTTATTTATTACAAATAATGAAAGGAGGAGCGAGTAAAATTAATCGTTAGTTGTCGTCCAAATAAATTCCTAACTTTTCTCACACTTCTAAAATTCTGTTTCTTCTTAGAGATGAGTTTATAAGCACATTTCACAACTAGCAGGGTCACTTTTTAGGGTCATAGTCACCAAAATGTTAGAAAACCAGCCTGTAAAATTCATGAAATGGACAATAAATGCTTTATATTTATTGCCACATAATGTCTGAGTTTGCAATATAGGAGGAAAGGAGGAAAAAACAATTTCATTCCACTACAAGGAAAAAAAAATCAGGTATAGTCCCTTTAAAGTTCAAATGAGTTGCCCAAGGGGAAGTTAAACATTTGTACGGTTCCACAAGTTACTGTAATAATAAAATAAATAAGACTGAATAAGCCTTTTAAAACATATGACTGTAGACTAGAGCAGTGTTTCCCAACCAGGGGTACGGGGACTCGAGCTGTTAACAGGGGGTACTTGGAGTCTTTTCAAGTAAAAAATAAAGTTTTACTTTTGATTATTATGTTCATAGTAACGCTATTTTAAAATATTTAACAGTAAAGAGCAAGAGTTTGCGAGTATTTATCTGTCTTTTAAATGATAAATAGGAGTTTTAGTCATTCACTTTTTAGCTAATCAACAAAACCATTGAGGCAGGGGGTTCTCAGAGTAAAATGACAGACCCAAGGTATACGCAAGACAAAAAATGTTGGGAACCACTGGACTAGAGTGCAAACCATCACCAGGTTTCTTGATCTGAAAATGAGAAATAAAGGACATCAGCCTGACTTCAAACAGCCTTTGACCCAGGGAACAACTGTGAAGTCATAATGTAGGTCTGTAGCCTTGTAAAGTTTTGCATGTGAGAGAGATTATTGATGGAAGTGCCACGGTAGGATTTGGAGCAGCGGTGGTATGTGAGGTACCTCAGGATGTCCAGGTTTAAGCCATGGAATGTACAGTGTGCATGCATGGGTAACCAAGAGCAGTCAGGACAATAGCACATGGGAATGAAAGGGGTCGGTGCCCTGATCTTTGGGACTCGGAACTCGACTTGAGTATGTAACTGCATGACTTGGGCTCTGGGACCAACTTGACCTTGGACACGGACTTGACTGTAGCTCTCAAGTCCTTGGCATTGTCCGCCTGGGTGAACAAGCTTAAATTACTGATGGTTAATGGCAACGTATACATTTTTTTTTTACATGGGGTGCCACTTCAAGCCAACTGAAGTACTGTATGTAGTCAACTGCCTCTAGAAGAAGAAGGAGAAGAAGAAGTGTCTCGCCTCAAAAGACAACTCCAACGATGCACTTATTTTTATGGTAATTCCAGGCATTTCAAAGCATGCTTCTTTACTGCCCGGGAGAGGATGTCGATTATTGGCTAAAAGCAGAAGAGTGTGACCAATGTGAAACAGGACACACGCACACACACGCTTTCTCACTTTTCCTAGAAGTTGTGTGTCAGGACTGATAGATTGTAAATTTCAAAGTTCTATCTTTTGATAAATCCACTTTTACCTGTGTTATAATCTGTTGTCATTTGGCTACAGTGCAATGGGTGGAAGGTTGTCTGCCATAAAAATTTAACAAAAGGTGTATTTTTGCACAACTTTTTTGGTGAGACATTTTTCAAGTGGCAAAACCAGGAAAACATTAACGCACACCAAAAAGTGGTAAAGGTAAAACTCCCCGGTGACAGCACATTTTGTTGAATTTAATCATCCAATTTCCTCTTTAAGATATATCGGTATTGAACATGTAAAACTAAAGACTCTCTCTCCTTATGGACTCAACATTGACTATGACTATGTGCTTTGGAAGTTTTTTCTTTCTCTAACATTGACAATAATGGAAATCTCGGTTTACAGGAAGTGCTAACACAACAAAAGTGGGTGGGGCTGAATAAGGTGAATAAAAAAATGAAAGATGTTAAACCATGTACACTGTAAATATTGTAAATGTGTAATATATTTTTCTTAATATTTCTCTATGTTTCAGAGTAAAGAAAATGATCTGAAGAAGGCCGAAACTCTGCAATTAAAAAAGATACAGTATCAATATCGTGTCTCTTAGTATCATTCTTTCCCAGGTGTTGGCAGCAATACTAGGGGGAAAAAATCATGAAAAATGGAAAAGATTTTGTATTGTGAACCTTGAGATGAGTCCGACCAATTATTCTGAACACTTTATGTTTCAAGCATTTACCCAAAATGTACTTTATGTTCTTTATTCTTCTTCAATAAATTAAAGATAATACACTGCATTCACTTTTTTGAGAAAGTGGATATGTTCACGATTAACCAATGTCCATGTTTTGTAATTGAATTGTATCGAACAGTGTCAAATAAATTGTATTGAGAAGACTCTGTATCGAGGTGCATAACGTGACCTGTGTATCGCATCACCAGGCTCTCAAAGGTACACAGCCCTAGAGCTTATACAAACTCATTCCCCTGAAAAGTCTAAACTAATCATTCTGGCACTTTTTTCCTCCATTTTGTTTTGCGACCTACTTGTGGAAACCATTGTACGGCTCAAACCTACCTCATTTACTCACCGTGAAGAGGGGTGAGCACAAGGCCATATCTTAACACAACTGTCGCTCCTCTTGAAAGCCGTTTATTTGACCACCCGGAGCATAAACTATGGCACTTTCAAATACAGTATGTGAATTTGAGAGCTCGGAGCAGAGACACACAGACACAGCTGCTTTCTATTAGTGCACAGATTGCAGGGAATTGGAGTGGGAGTGTTAAGCACACACACATCCATCTATCTGCCCCTCTGTCTGGGATAATTACGCACTTCCTCCCTCCGACAGCCCGTTCTCCAATCAGCTCTGTTTGGATTTCTCTGCCGCTGCGTGTCACGACCCACTCGGCTGAAAGGTCACCCAAACCTGGGTAAAAAGTGGGTTATCAGTGGTCGAAGCTGACATGTTGGAAATTGTGCTTGCATTGGCTTGTCAAACTGCATGGATCACGAAAGGTCATACAAGTGTGTGTTTGTGTAAAGCATGTTGTTAAGACCAGTGTGGTCATCCTATAAGTCAACTTGGTTCTAGAGCCACATAGAGCCACAAGCATGCAACATTTTTGTATTAGAGAGAGAGGGAATCAGCTCTTTGGATCCTAATACGGGGGCCCTGGTTTACATAATAGCTTAATGGTTATTTTCCCTCAATAGTGGACAGCAAGGTACTCATCCTGACCAGGCCTCCAGACATCAGGGACTCAGGTGCTGCAGTGTATGGGTACTAGGGGGTATGTATCATATGGCCAGGCTCTCAAAGGTGCAGCCCTAATGTGTACCCAGTGTCCATAGGTTGCTCCTTGCTGCGACACCGAAAAATACACTTTCCTATGGAGGCAAGTCTGGATTGGCTTTGATTTATTAACTTAAAATTGTCAATTGGCCATTCTGCCAGGTTCAACATGAACCAAACCCCTTCTCCAAGCTCCCCTTCACAACAAACCTCCATAGCGTGCCATCAGGACATGGCCAGTCCAATCTCAGAGCAGGCTGCTGTGTATTGCTTTTTTAAGCCTATAGTTTATACTCCCACGGCCTCATGTGCTGTGCGTACTGCTGCTCTCATGACGCCAGGCCAAATCTTTCCGTGGTGCTCCCCTACATTCATGTTGCAATGTATTTTATATTTATTTATATTTTTAACATAAAAAGTGACAACACAAAAGCACTAAAACAGGAGGGCAACATATTTATCGAAAATCACTTGGAAGTGGGAGATTGAAGGTGTTTGTTGTCTGTTTCCCGGTGGTGTGCATGGATCAACTAATCACAGCTCTTGCTTTTGAGGTGGAGTGACTTTTTGGAGGAGGTGCACGTTTGCGACACATCCGCGTATCTGCTAGCCTGGCTAGCGCCAGACTAAATATCACAAGTGAATATTTAGTCTGGGAAACAACCGTTCATTTTCTCGTACGGGAGGTGTGGTTTACGATTGTCCTTAGCCGTTTATTGGCCGCTACGAATGTCTATCATATACGTCGCGTGTCGAGTCCCGATGACGTAGGTTGCAACAGAAAGTCGACAAGGCCAAAACATCTTTCATTGTAATAAAATATTGTAAAGCCAAACGCTGTACTTCTTTTAATATACATTTTCGATTTAATGTGTTTAGAACACAATCTAACGCTTGATCGAAAGATAGCTTTGCGTCTGCTGCGGCCAAGTTGGATCCGTACACAAAAACTACAACTTCCGCGTCACTCGATTTTTTTTACGTGTCCTCGGCTCCCCGTGCTGTGATTGGTCCCCAGATTCATGCGAAGATCTCGGTCTTCCTTTCCAGGCTGTCTCGCAGTTCGAATTGAAATTTGAGTGCGAGCAGCCTGGGTATTCCCAGGCTACATATCTGCTGCTGCTGCAAGCTCTGCTAGGTGCGTTCAACGCGGACACGAAGCGTGAACGGCCAACTATAAACTAGGCCTTATTGATGATTTGTTTTTGTAAAGGGCCTATATCATGCAAAAATGACTTTTTTGAACTTTTAGCCATGTTATAATGTTATTTCCTCATTAAAAACACCCCCAAAACGTTTTTTGGCTTCACACACGCAGGTCTGAGCAATCCTGGTGAATCTTGCTCTCTGAGCTGCTGCTTTGCCCAGCCCTGGAAAACAACTCGATCTAACACGCTTACGTAAGCATGTAAGGACAGACCGCTCCTGCACCATAACATACACGCCCACTCTCTCTGCTGCGATCTCCACAGCTGCTTTCACAAGTTTGGAAGTGATTTCTTTCTAATCTGCACCAAAGATAATGTCTAGCTAGGTGATGAAAATGCGTATTTGGTGGTGAGGGGTATTGGACTTTGTTCAGCCTTCCCAAAGAAGAGGATTATTGTCAGAAATGCTTGGATTTCATCGGTGGGAGCTGCTTTCCCTAGCTTGTTTGAGATCGTCACTTCACAGAGGACTGCTAAACCTTTGGCAATACCAGCACGGATTTTCCCAGAGGATAACTCTTGAAACTGGTGCGGTTTCCCACAATAAAACCACCGGATGGAGGGGCCAAATCGGTGAGTAAAAAACCAAGCTGCTGATGCAAGCTAAATGCTAACAATGCTGTGTTAGCCATGTAGCTACAGTATAAAGCTGTAATCGTGGCACATTCACAACGTGAAAAGCATTCTTGTGACTCACTTTACGGTGTGCATGTGTGATTAACATTTAAACTGTTAAAGGATGAGGCTGTAGTGATGTTTTTATTATTGCCCTGGGTCTGCTCTGTCCCCAAAGACAATTATATCAACTCCTTCTTGTAACATAAGGCTCCACACTCGCTATGTTTACTGTAGTATTGATTGAAAAATGCTTGTCTGTGAAACCTTTCATTGACAATGACAAATTATATTCCTGTGCAGTAGCTCTGACCTGCTGTGGTTCTACGGTTACGTCATGAAATGGGCGGTATCCACACGGGGAAAGGCAGCGTTTCACTAATCCAAGCGTCTTTTCTTCCGGGTTGGACATTTATACTTATATTTCATAAAAACTGAGTACTGCATGGTGTTAAAGGAAAAATATTGTCATATATCTGCCTATAGTTGACTTTGGAAGTGTTAAAATAACACTAATAGGTCCTTTAAATTTAATGAATACAGTTGTTGAAATGGTTTAGTAAAACATCAATACAATTACAATATTCAGTATCAAATCCTTCAACTTTAGTCTGAATATTTATGAATGTCGTGGCTGAGTGATTGGTTGGTGGTGGTTGGTGGTGGTTGGTGTTGGTTGGTGTTGGTTGGTGGTGGTTGGTGGTGGTTGGTGTTGGTTGGTGTTGGTTGGTGTTGGTCGGAGGGGCCGATGGCACGGACTGGCAGCCTTGCATCCGTCAGTCTACCCAAGGGCAGCTGTGGCTACAATAGCAGCTTACCACCAAAGTATGGAGTGAGTGAATGAATAATGTCCACAGTGTAACGCTTTGAGAAACTTATGGCAAAGGCTTACAAAGCGCAATACAAATGAAACCAATTATTATTATTATTATTATATTATACGTCACAATTCTACCAGTTTTCAATGATAACCTCGTTTGGCATCTGCATGGCAACTTCCACTTTTTCAGAGAATATTTGGAATGCGTGTGCTTGTGTGTGTATGTGTGTGTATGTGTGTGTGCGTGTGTGTGTGCGCGTGTGTGTGGAGATTGGACGGAGCCTCCCTCTGGGGTCCTCAGAGCTCTCCTCCAGCCCTGTTCCTCATTAGGCGTCTGTCATGGTGCCAGAATCAATAAGCACACATGGAACGGGAAAGAAAAAAAAAAACCTCTCTCCTCTTCTTTCCCTCGATGAATGGGCAGATCATTAGTGAATTCCGAAGCGTTGACCATCACCAGAAAGGAAAGACCCTCCTCTGATATACTGTACAATATTTCAACTTAAAAACAGACAACTGACTGAGGCGTAAAGAGATCAACTTGGAGATGCTTGGACTCAGGCAGGTAGTCAGTCAAGGGAGATTCAGAAAAGTATCTCCACAAGGGCAATTAGATTTGTAAGGACTGGAGGAGACTATATACTTTGATTCATTTGAGACTGTCAATAATTACATGGGAAAACAAATCAGCATTTGGTCTGTTTACATGCAAAACAATATTGTGTTTGGACTGATTCTCCTGCTAATACTTTTCCATTTTGGCCCTCCATGGAAAAAACTTTGGGCAGCCCTGGCATAGACTATTCATTTCAATTACAGATCATTTCAATTATTTCTTAGTAATGCATTTAAGTCTGTGTTTTTCTGGTTTAGATGTGGTTTTCACCCCATTTTAGACATCATTTCGTCCAATTTAGTCTAAGAACAGATTTCCTCCAGATTTGAACTTCATCTAGGCTTGGAGGTACTTGGTATTAGGTCAGATATTTCATGAGGTGGTACTTGGTGAAATGTTTGTAGCTGCCAGATGAATTTACAAAAACATTGAGATGGGGATCCACTATTTAGTCGGTAAGTAAGAACTCAATTCAATCATCTTTATTGTCAATTCTACTACACCTAAATCACGTACAAAGAATCCAATTTTAGTGTCAACACTACAGTGATAAATAAAGAAAGAATAGTAACGCATATGACCACAAAAGGGGGGAGCAGAGAGAGGGAAGCTTCCTGACAGCCTGGTGGATGAAGCTGTCCTTCAGTCAGTTGGACCTGTCACTGATGGAGACTCCGCAGTCTTCTAGTCTCCCTGGGGCATGGACTGAAGATGCTGTGAGATGACGCGGTATCTCCCTCTGAAATAACCCTGCTCTGCCAATGGAAAGCTGGTAAATTAGGAATATACAGTGTAATCAGTCTTGCATTCTACTCATCCCACACAATAATATTATTTTCCAGCAAAAAAAAGACAAAAAACAAGATATTTTGATGTAAAGCGTTTCTACAAAACCCATAAACAACAGCACAGAACTCTGATTTGGTGAAGCTCTCCAGGATTAATCTGTAACACCGACAGAGAGAGAGAGAATAAATGATGCGAGGGAGAGTGGGAGTAAACAACATCACTCATTCTAATTACTCTCATACGGACTCCACCCCCCACACACACGCTCTCATGCTGTTAGTGTTTATTTATTTATTCCTTCTCTGTCCATTCTATGTCTAAACGTGGATGGCGTAAAGGGGAACATAGAAAAACTGCAATAGGCGCAATAGACAGAACCTGAAACAGTCCTCCACATTTTCCAAGTTTGTAAATCATCTTAGCAGTTCTCAAACAGTGCTAATTCCATCATCTAAAGTATTTTGGCGTATTTTTTGTCAAAGTAATAGTTCATAGAGGACGGTCTAAGGACAGGGCATGCCCCAGGACAATTAATTGGACGATACAAAATAAATTTAATTGAACTGAATATACTTAAATTGTCTTGAAAGAAGAAAGAAGAAAAAAGAACAAATTCATTTTAAGATTTAGTTGACGAAATGTACATAGAATTTGCATCCACTAAAGAAGGACTGAAACTAAAAAGAAGAATCTTGAAGCTAAATTACATCTTCATCAAAAGACCACTCTGTTCAGACCAAACTCTTTTTGGACGACAAAAACACTGGAAACGCCGCTATTTGGACGCTTGTGTCTTCAGAGTTTAATGTGCAGGATTTTTTTTTTATCCTTTGAATCAAACCAGGTCTAAATGAGTAAACCTCTGACTCAAGCCTAAACTAGGTCTAAACCAGGACTAAACAAGGTCGAAATCAGGTCTAAATAAGGTCTAAATCATGTCTAAACGAGTAAAGCACTCACTCGGGTCTAAATCAGGTCTAAACCAGGACTAAATCAGGTCTAATCCAGGACTAAACCAGGACTAAACCAGGACTAAACCAGGTTTAAACCAGGTCTAAAAATGGTCTAAATCAGGTCTAATCCAGGACTAAACCAGGACTAAACCAGGTTCAAACCAGGACTAAACATGGTCTAAATCAGGTCTAAACCAGGAATAAATCAGGTCTAATCCAGGACTAAACCAGGTTTAAACCAGGACTAAACATGGTCTAAATCAGGTCTAAACCAGGACTAAACCTGATCTAAACTAGGGCTAAACAAGGTCTAAACCAGGGCCAAACAAGGTCTAAACAAGGTCTAAACCAGGTCTAAACTGGGACTAAACCAGGTCTAAACCAGCTATAAACCAGGACTAAACCAGGTCTAAACCAGCTATAAACCAGGACTAAACCAGGTCTAAACTGGGACTAAATCATAGTTGTTGCAGAGCAGTCACTTTGAAAATAAAATACTTTTACTTTTAACCCAATTTTAAAAGTGAAATGGAGTAGAACGCGCAGATACAGGCTCTAAAATGTAGTGAACGAAAAAGTATTCATCATAAAATGTACTTAAGTAAAGTAAAAGTACCTCATTTGTACTTTTTACTTGTACTTTTCACTTCATTACTTTCCACCAATGGCTCGCGGGTGTCCAGGGGCTTGCCTAGAAGCCCCTGGGACATTTTGTATGACTAAAATAGTTCTAGGCCCTTTAATGTTTTCTTTTTTTTCTTTTCTAGTAGTAACTGTGTGTTGTGCATCTAAAATAACAAGTTGTTACATCCTTGCTTCCTGAAAGTGCTGAAAGTCATCCAGAAATGGGACGTCAGGTACAGAATACAGGCAGCACTGCTTTGACAATAGGCACTCATACGATTACAGAAGTAAAACCTTCCCTTCCTCCCCTCCGAGTATCCAGCCCCGGCTCCAGCCCTCCTCTCCCCTCATTGCCGCTCCGTTTCCCTGAAAGCCATGTCCATCATCGACCGCCTCGGAGTTCAGCCTCACGGTGCAAGCGTTCTGCGTACAAGAAGGATTGCTGTGTTGACATGATTCACGGGACACACACACACACACACCATTTCACACACCGCTGCCAAACCCAAAGGCCGGATTTACACATTCTCTCAGAAAAATAAATCTGCAGGAAGCATCACACGGATTGTTGATACTGCGCCCGATTTAGACAAATAGAGTTGACTTGTGAGGCTGAGCAGACGCCTTGGAAAGCACTCAGGCTCCTGGACTTCTCTGTGCACCGTTTGCATGTTAATGGGAGGTGTAATTACAATGGGGATAGGCAGAAGAAGCGGGTATGTAGCCTATCGCCTCTGCAAGATAATATCAACATGGCAAACATGATGTTGAGCATGTTGCCAGTGTGTGTGATTTGTCATTCATCCCATCAGGGTGATCACCTGTCCCTCTTTTGGTCAAACTGCGCAGCCATTTAGACCTTTGTCCCTCTGTCAAATGCCAATAAAGTTAGATTTACATAGTCTGACCTATTTCTGTCTCTGTCTCTATGTGTGATTTTTAATTTGTCATGTCTGTCCCTCCATGTCCCACCTCATGACATGACTTTGAGGTGGTCACCCTACACACCATTCCCGATTGTCATTTAAAACTCTCAATCATTCAAAAACACCTTGACCGGCAGTATCCTCCACTCCTCCGTCACACTGCGGGGCTGAGTCCATGTGGTTTTCATGTCTAACACCTGTGTGAGCGTTCCCATCTCTAAGCAGGACTAAAAACGTCAGCCTGAGTTAGGACACTTCAGATGGGACACAGAACACTCTTGCCCCTCCATCGCACCCTGTCATTAGGAGGATGTGCCCCTCTGCTTGGACTGCCTGCAGCATGTACTTTATTAAGCTACAGATTAAAGCACTCCAGGGTCATTTAGGTCCTATGCCGGCATCAAGTTGGTGAATTTGACATCTTTTTGAGTGTTCGACTGTTTTCCATCAAGTTCAACCCGTTAGCTTTATTGTCCATGGGATTTTCCTTACCCACAAATCTTCGAAAAACATGCCTTTGTTAGTCAAAGTAAATGAATAAATGAAGGTATTTTTTAGGGCTGCAAGCAACTAATGAGAAATATGATAGGCCTAGTGGTTACTACTTTCACTATAGTCAGAAGTTGTGGGAAATTGTCAAGATATAACTTTAATCTCCTTGAGAGGGTGCACTACAGGTACTGTATGTCCTCCCATTGTTCTCATGGTACTCTTCAACACCCCCTGCTTATTCACATATATCTGCAAAAATGCTGTCATTATATGCCCTATACCTGTTTTTTGTTAAAGTGTTATCTGTTTGGTCCTTGTGTAAACTGAAAAAGCAAATTATTTGAGATATACACATGTGCATCAAATTTCTTTTCAACCATGAACCATCAGACTAGTTATTGCTAACCTGGCCAGTCAGACGCTCCTGCTTTCTGTTCAAAAGGAGAAATGGGCTGTCATTACTAGCAATGTTTTTTGTTAAATCTAATGTTTTCACACAGTTTAGGAGGCCATCTTGGGCAAACAATGCATTTCTCTGATGGTTAATCCATCTGTCAATCACGGCCTTCAGAACTCGAAGAGATGACATTGACCCCAGACTACACGTCTTTATAAAGCATCTAATCTGCTGGCCAGGCTAAATTGTTGTGTATTACGGTCTCCGCATTGCTTCCTGAAAGTTGTGCTCATGACTCTGTGGTGGCCGCTGCTACTCTGTCTCTACGCTGTGGTCTGCTGGGGCCCGAGCAGCACTGAGCGGAAAGGAAGAGACTGAACAACCAGCTCTGTCCTGGGGCCCACTAGACTCTGTGAGTGAGTGGAGGGTGTTGGCCAAGTTCACATCCATCATGGACAACACCTCTCACCCACTGCACAGGACTGTAGGAGCTGAGCAGCTCCTTCAGCAACAGACTGAGACACCCTCAGTGCAAGAAAGAGCAGGTCCTTCGTACCCACCGCTGTCAGACTGTACAACTCTATGTCAAATGCAGATAAGGACCCAAAAACAAACAGGATTCAAAAGTCAGGTAAGAATTTATTTATGAAGAAAATCAAGCAGGAGCCAGGAAGGTTGGGAGGCAGATCCAGTGGGATATTTTTCTCTTTCGACCAAGCGTCCATTTTATTTTATTCAATGTACATAAGAGTTGTTTATACAGTTTATTGAGAGATGCAAATACACATTCATTTTAATATTATTACTTGTTACTACCTGTTAAATAACAATTCCCACTTTTTGGACCTCAACTCCCTCCCTCTTGCACATAACACAACAGGGCATTTAACATGGCTAGTGCTTTGAGTGAGCATAAGTTTAATTAATTAATATGGATTAGTGGATTGTTTATACTTGGACAAACGTGACTAAATGTGTGCCTGCCACCCATGCAGTTACACTCTCGCTGTCTCTCTGTGCCCCCCTCTTGTTGTCCCAGGCCACAAGCTGTAGGCCACATGCCCCTTTTCATTACCCTGAACAGGCCGACCGTATTCTAACTACAACCAATTTCCTTGCAGTCTATAAAGCTGTCAATCAAAATCATACGAAGCAGGAGTGGAGGTGGACCTTTGTGTAGGAGGGGTGTGGAGTAAAGAAATCCAGAAGGTCTTTTTTAGGGAGACTTTGTTATTAAAGTTTTTTTTTTTTTGCCTGACTTTATTAGACAAGACAGTTTAGCTTGAAAGGGGTGGGAAGGGTGAGGAGAGACATTTAGCAAATGGTTGGAGACTAGGCTTGAACTCCCAACGCTGAGGGTAGAAAGGTGTCCTGCATATTTGCTGCAGGACCAGTGTTATAGACAGTGGTGGAAGGAGTACTCAATACTCTTACTGAAGTAAAAGTGCAGGTACTGGAGCAAGAATGTACTTAAGTAAAAGATACATTTCTACTTCTTATAGTAAAAGTATCAAAGTGTACTACTTTATTAGTACAAAGTAAAAGTATTTCCTAAGAGATTAATGTGCAGGATTTTTTTTTAATACTTTGAATCAAACCAGGACTAAAACCAGGTCTAATCTAGGTCTAAATCAGGACTAAACCAGGTCTAAATGAGTAAACCACTAACTCCGGTCTAAATCAAGTCTAAACCAGGTCTAAACCAAAGCTAAACTAGGTCTAAACCTGGTCTAAATCAGGTATAAACCAGGTCTAAATGAGCAAACAACTAAGTCTAAATCGGTCAAAATTAGGACTAAACTAGGTCTAAACCAGATCTAAATGAGTAAACCACTAACTCCGGTCAAAACCAGGTCTAAATGACTAACTAGGTCTAAACCAGGTCTAAACTGGGACTAAACCAGTTCATCGTAGAGAGGTCCCTTTGAAAATAGAATACTTTTACTTTTAACCCAATTTCAGTAGAAGAAAGTACAGATACAGGCTCTAAAATGTAAGTAAAAGTAATTCAAAAGTATTC
>OMNZ01090803.1:0-18337 GCA_900303255.1 Lesueurigobius sanzi | reverse complement strand
TGCTGCCTTCCCCAGAAGTATCACGCGATGTTGCAGTGACGTGTCTGGTCAGCTGATTTACACAGTTTTTGGCACTGTCTTCCTGCCTGTAGTGGCAGGACGACAGCGCCATCTGGAACATCAGGAAGAAGGAACACCAAACAGAATGTGAGAAGGAAACAACTAAAGCATGCACCCGAGCCACTCTGCGAAATGCTGAGCAACTGCTGAAGTCCACCATATCAGACCACTGCAAGAGAGAAAACCATCTCATGGACTGGGATAACGCCCATATCATCGCCACAGAGAGCAACAAGTTCCACCGTTGGATTAGAGAAGCCATCGAGATGCGGCGCTCCCCAGACTGAACCGGGACGAGGGGGTGTACCAACTTTCCCACACCTGGGACACAGTTCTGAAGAAGTCGGACTGCAGATGGCGCTGTCGTCCTGCCACTACAGGCAGGAAGACAGTGCCAAAAGCTGTATAAATCAGCTGACCAGACACGTCACCATAACATCACGTGACACTTCTGAGGAAGGAGCAGAAGCAGCTGAAACTGTAAAGGTAAAATAAAATACACAGGTCTGACTATAAGAAAAGAAACTAGCATGAATATAATCATTTAGAGAGCTTTGGAATGTGATGTCATGCAGCAGGGCATGGCCAGCAGATCGTGTTGATGTACGTGCTTGAGGTGCCACCTTGTGAGGCCAAACAACAAGCCGCTAATTGTAGAGCTAAAGGAAGGTAGAGATAGAAATAACTTCAGGATGGTTCGGACCTGTTGTGCAGTTGCAATTCATTTTCTTCTTGCTTCACTGTTTGATGTCTGTTACGCCCTCTGAGGCAACTCTTGTTTTTGGGTGATACAAAAGTAAATTGATTGATTAGGTCGCACAAGCGGCCAAGAAATAAGATTGACTCCCATAATGCATTGCACCGTGATGTCAGTTCCAAAATTCTATTACATAAAAACAGTGCAGATGAAGTACTTTCAGTTGTCATATGCACAACTAAAAAGAACTGTTTTCAACATGAATTTGAACAAAGACAGAGTTTAGGCTTGTCTCACATCTTCTGACAGACTGTTCCAGATTGTATCTGCGTAAAACTGAAACACAGCCTCAGCATGTTTAGTCCTGACTCTGGGCACCAACTGGAGACCACTCCATGAAATCCTCAGAGCTGAGATGGTTCATATGGCTCTAACATGTCGGAGATGTAATTATATAATTTAGAAAACTCAAGTCCTTTTTTAGATTAGATTGATTGTTGTTGTTGTTTTCAGTCATACTTTTATGCTCAAATATTTACAAACAACTTATACTAAATTATACTTTTCGTTCATATATAGACAGTGGAGAGTGCTGTATGCCCCCAGGCTAATACTCTGGCTCAGAAGTACATGTATGCACAGAAAATGTAAAACTGACTGACTTTTTGAAGCGTACTGCACTCCCCTGTACACGATAAGACTAGACTAGATACTAGACTCTAGATAAGAAAGCCAGGCTGCAGGTGCCCATAATGATGCTCTGAAAGTGCTTTTGAGGAAGCAGAGATGGGCAAGTGCCACAGAAATGTTTGTCAATGCCAGAGTGAACACTTTACAGGCGGTGCTACAGTCACTTATCTACAGTTTTATGTGTCGACTGAAGAGCTCTGAAAATCAAATAATTGTGTGCCTCACAAATGTTACACACAGTGTGATGTTTCCAGTCTGACTTGTGGAGAGACTGGCATGCGTGCCTTTTTAAACTCGGTTTGTCTTGTCCCCTTTTACTTAACGGTGCATTGTGGATCTTTTTATGTGAAAAGAAAAACTTGATATTAGTATTTGACCTAATGACCCAGTGGCTGTATGGGCAGTAAGCATGACGCCTTGACTTTTCATCACAGCTGCCTTTATGACACTCAAAGATAATTGTTTTAGGGTGACTGGTGGGTTTTCACTGCATTGCCATGGACATGTTTTCATCAGCAGAGAAAACCCTAAAACAAAATGGATCTTGGAGCACCATAATGAAAAGTAATGGTCATGCCAACACATACTGTACAGCCATTGGGTCACTAATAGGTCAAACACACACTAATATGTTTTTTTCTCCTCATCAAATGGTACACAATGCCCTTTTAATGGACTATGATTCCAGAATAAAGGTGAATTTAATTGAATATAATTGCACTGAATTATCTTGGCCACTAACACCCCATGAACCTGATACTTGCACAAGCATCTTTGAAGCATAGGTAGGTCTCTCTGCCTTTTATGTTTTGTAAAATTGGGGGATACAGTACAAGGTCAAGGTCCCATGTTCAATATCAGACCAAAGTGTAAGTCCATGTTTACGACTGTCATACAGTTTTAATGCAAGAAGCATAGCCAGCAGAGGTGGATGTGGCATCAAAAATACATTGTGGTTGAAGGTAGAGATGCACCGAGCCAGCTTTTTTGCTTTTTTGAGTTTGAATATCTACCAATACCATCTGATACTGTGAGATTTTCACAAAAGTATGTTTGTAGATGACTTATTATTTGTTGTTTATGCAAAGAAACTGGTGAATTTGCAGTGAGTGAAAAAGTGACTGGTCCTTGTTACATTAAATAGACACTTCCAACATAAAGTGATCATCAATGCATTATAAATATATTATATCAGTAATTCTGTGACAGTATTATGCAAACACTAGTGGCAAATATTAGTCTATTTCACTACTTTAGGTGCGACTCAGTCCTAGCTTCTGTCGCAGCCTTGACTGGTTGACGGTAGCATTAGCAAGTGCTGCTAACTGCAGTATTTTACAGGGCGATCAATAGGATTATATGAGTCTAAAACTAATTAAATGGCTGGATTCTACATGTAAATAGCTTTCAAATGGCATACAGCATATTCACTTAAATTCATTTGGTGAAAGTATCTGTTCAGTATGGGATCTGGAGTTGATAATATTGTAATTTGATACCAGTATTGGATCGGATCGGTGCATCCCTAGTTGGAAGTTTTGCTTAGAGATTTGAAATTTTGTCGCTTTTAACTTTAAATGATGATACGTCTTCTGAATGTGAACTTTATTTTATCAGGTGCAATTCACAAAAGACTGAAAGAAAAGTCATGTGCCAGGAAGCTATAGCAAAAATGCTAAATTCCACCTGCAGCCCCTGGACAGGTTGATGTAACCTAATCTAATTCCAATGATCCATTTACCACATTCTCTATTACTATTTTTAATCTCATGACTAGTTTCACATCAAGACTATTGTAACATATGTCAATTTTACTGCATGCCCTAGAGATAAAAAAAAAGTCCAAATGTTGGTGTGTCCTTGTCAGCCCTAGTTTTTAATATGCACCTTCTAGTTAAATTGCCACTTTGTCTTTTATTAGTTAGCGGGAGAGGACAGATGTGTTTCCTTATGTTATCCATTTCCTCAACTATAAAGCATCTGCTTTATCTTACTATGCCCAAACTTTAATCCCCGACACACAAGAGTATTAGTGTTTAAAGCAGTGCCTCCCTTATCCTCAACAGTAAAATTCGGCTCTGCTTTTATGACGCTGTCTGCCTGATATGGATGTTGACCTGGCTTTGACCTGATATAGCACCGAGATGGCTGAAGGCACCAGAGAGAGCAGGTGTATTTTTTTTAATCGGTTTCTGTTTACTGTCATGCTTCCAGGGCGGTAAAATCCCGGTTCGATGGACAGCTCCCGAGGCCATAGCCTACAGGAAGTTCACCTCGGCTTCGGATGTGTGGAGCTACGGCATCGTCACTTGGGAGGTGATGTCATACGGAGAGAGGCCTTACTGGGACATGAGCAACCAAGATGTAAGTCCCCGCTTTCTGCCAGACTGTCTTCCAGGGTTAATTTTGACATATTTCAATGTAGTTCTTGTAGTTTTATGTAGTCAAACAACTCTAGTCTAATTTAAGTTGACACAAATGCCATGTAAATTTCTTTGACTAAAACTAAAACTAATTTAGTCGACTTCTATTATTTTGTTATTGCAAACTCATAAGCTTGCAGGGTGGTTTCCTAGCATGTTTGTGACAGTGACCCTGTACTTATAAATTAGATAAGTATGTTAAAATGTTGTTAAAAATGTGTGAGGTTGCATGAGTTTGGATCAACTATCATTTTAATTTACTCGCTCCCTCTTTCATTGTTTGTAATAAAAAAATATGGTAAAGTGCCTTTAATTTATTTATCAGATGGTAGACCTAATTATCTTGCCCGTGATCTCGTCCGCTGTGGGCTGGCAGGACTGTTTGTACCACGAGTACGAACCTAAACATGAGCGAGGTCTGTACTCCGACGTGCTTCGCGTTGAGATGGTACTTGAGGCTGGAATAACTTTAATGATATTCAAAGTCCTTTTTGCATAGTTTGCACATGACAGTGGTCTTTTCGACTAGGGATGTCCCGATCCGATATTCAGTATCGGATCGGCAGCCGGTCTGCAGGTTTAACACTGGTGGTTCAATGCAGCAGTGAACCTGTAAGACCGGTTAGACCTGCAGCCCGGAGCCGCTGCCGATTTAAGCCTGCAGATTTACAACGGCACATCCTACTGCTACCAATAAACTATAGTTCTGCAAACAGCAGCAGATAAAACAGACAGTGCAGTGCAGCGGGGAGCAGAGTCCTAGATTAGACCTGGTTCAGACCAGGTTTGGGCCTGGTTCAGACCTGGTTGTAAATACCTTTCCTCTGCTTTGGGAAACAGCACCGCGTGCCGCGCTGCATATTTCATTGATCATTAAGGTGCGCACGGCTGGAAATGGACAGGGGCAGATCAAAAGGGGGAGAGAGAAAGAAAGAGAGAGAGAGAGAGAAAGAGGGAGAGAGAAAGAAGAGGGAGAGAGAAAGAGGGAGAGAGAAAGAAAGAGGGAGAGAGAAAGAAAGAGGGAGAGAGAAAGAAGAGGGAGAGAGAAAGAGAGAAAGAGAAAGCCACGCATGCAGCGGCAGAAGGAAAGGATGCACTCAGTTGGGTCCAAAGGTGGGTTACGGTTTGGTTCTGAAGAGCTACAGCAATAAAAACAAAAAATAGGCCTATATAATAATAATAATAAAAAACATATATATATTTTTTTCCAAAGGTGCTTACAATTGTGAAATTATATATTAAAAACTTTTAATGTAAAATCCCAAAGTTAGCCTTAATATTACCCAACATTACAATCTAATTTAAAATTAAAAGCTAAATTCCAAACTTATGTGTTTATAAAATACATAGGCCTGTAATAGACTGACCAGTTGGTGCCAATATCCAACTGTAATATGCAATAGGGCACATTATAATAATTATTACAAAAGATTGAATGAATACAAAAACACTGTATCGGATCGGTATCGGCAAACATGAAGTGTTAAAATATCGGATCGGATCGGAAGTGAAAAAAAGCGGATCGGGACATCCCTATTTTCAACTGTCCCATCTCGTTGTGCTGTTGAAGTAAACAACTTTGCCAGAGATGGAGAGGTAAGTGCAGCAGGAGGAGCTTTGCGGGAAAAGGCGGTGCGTCGTGAAGGAGCTCATGCGCTGCTCAAAATAGATGGGGGAACAACATTGTAACATGCCAAAAAGTTATAAAAAGTCGATTTAAAGCAGAAACTAGCCCCCGGTCGGCCAAGTGAAGCGCCTCTTATCCTCCACGCAAAAAGGAAGGTTCCGGCTTGGGACTTGTATTTGGAAAAAAAGCGATTCATTGCGATAACATTTTTAGTGTCATTTTATCCTATTCTCTGCTTCATGGAGCGTCTCCCACAAGGACAAAGCACAGACCTGTTCCTTTCACAATGATCCAAAGTGATTTCGAAGTTCAATTTTATTTAGTTTTAATGAGTTGACAGTTTTAATGAGTTGACAGTAATATCTAATTGATTTAGTCATAGTTTTAGTCTCAATAACTACCTTTAACCTCTTAAGAATTTGTTACACATATACTCTGGAAGGCTTTAACAGCTTGTAAAATGTCTATGGGGATACTGTAGATGTGAAAATTTTCAAGAAAATCAATAGGCGGAATCCCATTGTAATAAATAGGTCATAATTTGGCACTTTTTGGCCAAAAAATTCAAATTCGTAATATTTCAGTGAAATTGAAAATTTTGGATCCCATTCATATATTTGGTCATAAAATACAGTTTTCCAAGATTTTTTTTTGTGAAAACATTTTAAAAAATAGATCAAAATAAACAATGATTGTCTCTAAAAGTGGCAAGTCCCCAAAAACGGGGATGTTAGGGCTTCAGAGGTTAAAATATTTTAAAACATGTTGCTGTTTTTTTCTTTCAAGGTTTCAAGGTGAACTTTTGAGCGTAAAATAAAAATAAAATCTGGCTCTATCCATTATTCTGTCGTTGAAAATGTTGGCAATTTTGGCCATTTTTACATAAGATCAAAATCCCCAAAAATGGGGACGTTAGGGCTTAAGAGGTTAATTTACAGTAGTTTTAGTCTAGTTTTAGTCAGCATAAATGTTACTTCATCTAAGATTATGATTATGACATTTTAGTCGACTAAATTAACACTGCTATCTACTTGTCTCATTTATTCATTCATTCCTGTATTTATTTCACGGTAAACATTTAGTAGCGACAAACACGATATCTACTGTGGTGCAAATTGATGACACCGATTGAGAGATGCTCCTGGAATGCGCTACGTCCCAAAAAGCATCTTCCTGATGTATTCCTGACAACAGTTGAAGATCGTGAACGTTTACCCCCTCTCCGCCCCTGGAGGCTGCCTCTGATGTCAGCCTGTGCATTCTGACGCTGGGGTTGTTTGCTTCCCTTCCTGGCTCACGCGGTGGGGGGTCCGCATGTCGAAGAACACACAGGGAAAACCAGGACATCCATTTAAGTGTCGCTGAAATGTTTGTTCGCTCACAAATCAGCCCGAGAGGAAACAAACCCTCCTTCCGCCGCATCCTTTGAGGAGCGCTGACGACTGCATTGCAATTAGTTCCTGAGGTCAAAAGGTCATGGGGGATGTTGAAAAGTTATGAAGAACTTTGCGTAGTTTACTAGAAGTTAGTGTGCATGTCGCTAATCATGTTCTTAAGAAATTGCACGCTGTAATGATGGAGTTCAGAAAGTTGAAAGTGGTCGACATGAAAATGGGATGGGATTTTGGACATTTCCTTATTTTTGGAGTGTTATTCTCAGAACAAATGTGATACTCAGATTACAGTTGGTTTTGGCACTAAACCCACTTCAAAGCACCCCGCCTGCAAATCCGACTTTGTGGATTCACCCTCTATATCTATCAGCTTTGACACAGAGGGCTCCGTGAATTTTTACCAACCAAAGCTGAAACTTAAAAATGAATTTAGTCGCAAAGACGATCCGCCAAGACATTTCCGCTGTAAATTGTGCAATTAATACCAGGGCTGGGTATCGTTCATTTTTTCCCGATACTAGTACTTTAACGATACTTGGTTTATGATACTGATACCTGGACGATACTTTTTTTCGATACCTATACTAAGTTATTTGTCATCTACACAAAAAAAAGTAAATATCTAGATAAGTTTAAATTACCCAAATCCATCTTATTTATCTAAATTTGAGCCGTTTTGATGAGTTAAGTTTTAGTGGCTCATTTGACCTGATTCTAAAGACTTTTTCACTTGTTTCAATAGATTTCTACTCATTTCCTTTTTTTATTTAAATGTATTTACCAATGGGGTAAAGAAAAAATATTGGTCTTGTTCTTTTGGCAGTTTTATTTTCCTAATTCAAGCAAGTTTACCTTAGAATCAGTAAATATTCATGAAATAAGCCAAATAATGTCTAATCTAAATCAAAACTGCTCTAAACAAGACTAATATTCTCAAATCAAGTCATTTATACTCGTGCTTCATTTTTAGTTTTGTTGTAGAACCATCAAACAGAACAATAATGGCCATTTATTCAATAAAATACTGTTTCTTTTAGTGTTTGTATCATTCATTTGAGCTGAAACACCTAAATCCCTTTCGTTAGTGCAGTCTCAAGACCCACCAGGCAGACACATTTGATTTCTAAAGAAAAAAAAAAATCCATACCAATTTATTTTTCGATACTGGTAGTACCTTAATAATTTTGTTTATCGTTTACTGGAACCAAGCCGTAAATCTCTAGTGTTTCCTTCCACAGCCGATAATACTGTTGTGATGCAGTGGTGTTCTGTCACCAGTGTTGCACAACATGGGTGTTTGTTTGGGAGATGTTCCAGTCATGACCCACCTGGAGGGGTGCCCAGGGCTCACTCAGCACCTGCTGCCAGTGGAGACACTGTGTTTCTCAGCTTGAATAAAATTCCTTGTTGAGAGCTGCTGCACTATACAGTCTATAGAGAGATGGAAGTATGGATAACTTTTCAACTGTATCTGCTGCTCTCCCCAGTTCCAAAACCCGTAATATATGGATGCTGCAACTCAAGCCTTTTTCTTCGCCTATATTGTATATGAAAAACTTTTCACTAAGTTTTGTCCTGCTGCAATGTGTGTGTATATAGTAATGGTGTCATTATACACAGTATTGGTATGCCAGTGATTTCTGGAGGTACTAGTTTTTCTGGTCCTGGTTAAAATTATTGATTAATAATCCCTGGTTTGGAATTATTTAATTCCTGATTTCGATCCTACTTTTGTTTATATCTGTGTTTGTCCTGACTGTCTTTGTATTTTTACTTGAGAATTGGTTGTATTCTTAAAATATGAATCTAGAATCTGAATCTGCATTGATTTAGAGCTACTTTCAAAGTCAGCGAAGCCTGGACCTATAGATCTTTATGAAGGGCACGAGGGGGAGTTTTCCCAGGATTGTTGTAATTATTTATTTGTTATAATTATGTATTATTTTTACATTTAAAACATTTTGAAAATTACCTCTATCACACTACCAAATAAAATTGAGAGATCATTTTTAAATAGCTAAATGTTGCCTACAAGTATGTGTGATAAAATGGCACTAATAGTAGATGTTTATGAATTGCAGGACACACAAACATCATTACCCCAAATATTGGTCTTATTGATCAAAATAATTATTATGCGCTACAGACACGGTCAAACTAACGCTGGTATAGTCCGGGCTCAAATCAAAACGGGAGAAATGCCGCCTCTGTTACACCAGTGATAGTCATAATGATCTGTTTGTAGCTCTGCCCCTCGCGCATGACAATATTCCCACGTGTACCCGGACACTCACCCCTGATTTGGTGGATGCTGTTTTTGCTTATACTTGTACACTGACTCATCCTTCAACCGATGGAGTTGGTTGACCACTACAGTGACTGCAGTGCGGCACCTGGGGGACCCATCTCCAGAATTTGAGAATTAGACACAGCTAGAACGTGCAAACACGAACTTGAAAGACCCCAATGAATCCAAGAACCTTCTTTTGTGGCTTAAGTCCTGCTAATATATTGAAGCTGACACAAGTTTATTACCATACAATAATGTTACAATCCTTACTGAAGCCAACTCTTTTCCCTGGCACGCTTATAGTTTGGAAATCACTGAGAGACATATTAATATCACCGCTATTCCTCAATATTCCAACAAGCTGCAATGACTTAGGCAAATCTTTTCCTTCATCCACCCTTCCCTCGGAGCCCTACCTTTAGCCTATTCGTTTTGGAGCGGTGGGAGCAGCCCGTGCGCCCGTAATGACAGCGAGCCGGCATAATGACGCTGGCAGTATCATAATGGTGCCGCGCGTGGATAATAATGATGGAGAAAAGTGCGTGTTTCGAGCACTGCGGCTAACGAGGGTCTGCTGGGGCATTAACTATGCATGTGCACCTCAC
The DNA here is from genome assembly GCA_900303255.1 of Lesueurigobius sanzi. Taxonomy (NCBI): domain Eukaryota; kingdom Metazoa; phylum Chordata; class Actinopteri; order Gobiiformes; family Gobiidae; genus Lesueurigobius; species Lesueurigobius sanzi. The sequence goes on along the minus strand of OMNZ01090803.1, from coordinate 8,551 downwards.
ACCCTAAACTAACCACACACAAGCAGATATGCAAAAAAAAAGTGGGGAAAAACGGCACACCTCTACAACCCCACACATTTCAAAGAACATGTAACAGGAAATTGTCTGCGGAGACGCCACAGGTGCAGTGTTCTAACATGAATTAAACATGAAAGAGACCTGTGATGTTCCGCTCCTCGTGCTGCTAGTTTGATTGACAGGAATGCTTTGAGAGAATTTATGCGGCACCAAATCCTGAGAAGTGTGCCAGGGTCAAACAGAGTTCACGCGGTAGGCAGGCGAATCCCCGGTGCCGCGTTTACGTTATATTTTCGATGCTTTACCAACTTGCGAGGCATAACATGTTAACAGTGTAGAGCTTTAAAGCGGTGGTTCGCCACTGGTGCAGCTCCAGAGCACTTCATCTTCTACCTGTCCAATGCCAAGTCGCGAACCAAAGGAAAAATGCGAGTTTCAACTAAAGATGAAACAATGTTGCCCTTTGACACAGTAAAGGCAGGGTGATATATTTTCAGTCTTTCTTGTTGATTCTTGTTGAGTTCTATTGAGTTAAGCAGCAATCCAATGAATGAGTTCATTTTGAACATGTATGCAACATAAAGTCACGAAAGAAAAAGAAAAAAAAAATCTTTTTCTAAGCCAGTTTTCAAAAATCAGAATGAGTGCAAAGAAGTATTCAGAATCAGAATAAATGATATTGCCATTGTCAATGAAAGGAAGTATAACTTATTTCATCCCGGCCCTTTATTCCAAATGTATAGTTTTAATTAATTTAATTCCCTGTTGCTTAATATACTTTTTTAATAATACTCAGAAAATAAATAAAATTAAAAAACCTATCAATTTGCGTAAGTACATATGTATTTATTTTTAATTCATGATAATAGTTTCCTGGTATTTTTTTTTAATAGAAGGCGTACAATTGACCATCTGGGCCTGAATTTTGATGTAAAGTAAGCTATACAAAATAATACTTTTTCTATAGTCCCTCCCTTTGCTGATCTCAGCAACTAATCAGAATCCCTGATGCCATAACTTTGACCAATGGGAAGAGCTTTCCCCTGAACAGGTCAGTCAATCAACCATAACATGTGGGTTGATTGACAGGAGGGGTTTCAGGTCCTATTAGGAGTGGGAGAGAGCTAGATTGTTTACTTTTAAAATCTCTCTCTCTCTCGTCATTTTACAATCATACAGACTTCTACTTAAAATAATTCCATAGTTTGACTAACCTTGCCTGCAAACTGAATTCTTGCGTGAAAATCCATCTTGTGCCACTTACTGTTCGCACAGAACCAGCAGTGGTTTGGGCCAATCACGAGGCAGTATTGTGGTTTAGGGCGGGGTATCCAGGTGTTTAGGAACACAAGAAGTCCTTAGGCAAAATAAAACATGGCAGCGCAGGAGGACGGACATGTAGCCACTGCTACCAAATCTTTTTTATTCCACAATTTCCTTTTTGAAAGAACAGAGAGAGGCACTCGGATACCACAGCGCTTTGCTCAATCAGCTCAAAGTATTCTGCTGAATGTCCCTGCTTTCTCCAAACGGATTTGATGGGCCATTTTCAGATTGACTTTGTGGTGAACTCAATTTAGAGTGCTATATATACGTCAATCTGGCTCTTGCCAGGATATAGTTTGACACCAGCAATGGAAAAACAAATACTTTTTTAAGTTCTTAATTTTGGTATTGTGAATTGGAATTATCAATCAATGATCATAGTTATCATAAGTTTATCAAAAACAACATATTCACTTAGGCAGTGGTTCTCAATCTTTTTCTACTTCATAGAAAATATGCCTTCAATATGATCTGGCCACCCCCTGAAATGATCTCCCGACCCCCATGGTGTTCCGACCCCCAGGATGAGAACCACTGCAACTAACGATTATTATTATAATGATTAATCTGTTAATTGGCTGATTATTTTTATGATTCATTGATTAATCAGTTGGCTGCAAAAGGTGCATAAGGGTAAGGTGAACTTTATTGTCCCCGTAGGGAAATTTGTCCTCTGCATTTGACCCATCCTTCGATGCCGCTGGGGCAATCCGTCAGGAGCAGGGGTCGACCGCAGTGCAGCGCCCGGGGACCCATCTCCAGATGTGGAGCCAGGCTCATGGTCAGAATCACCTGCTGGAGGATTTAACCTAATGTGCATGTTTTGGGTTGATGGGGGAAACCAGAGCACCCGGAGGAAACCCCATCCAGACACAGGGAGAAACATGCAAGCTCCACACAGAAAGGCCGCACGGGCCGCCATGGAAATTGTACTTTTTATAAACAATGGAAATTGTACTTTTTATAAACCTTTTGCCAAAAGTTAAAATGTTTGAGGGCGTCTTGATCCTCTGTGCAGGGTCCATCTTAGAATGATTTTATCAGATGACTTTCTCATGCGAGGACGCTGTAGCCACGCGGTTGCTTGGTGGGCAGAGACGTTAACAAAGGAAACCCGGCCTATCCAGTATGGAAATGAAGTGTGCTGCCACACGTACACGACCCAACAACACAGGGAGAAGGTGTTTCAAATCTAGCCGATTTCAAACATAAAACATATACTTTTAAAAATACCATTGCTGTTATCTGAAACATGGAGAGGCTTCTCCATGATCTCAACTAACAGATTCTGCAAAAAAGCGAAAATCACTCATTTTCAAAAAATTCACTTCTTTGCTGCGATGTTGTGCTGCGGCTTGAGCTCGGAAATCTCATGCGCCGTCACATTTGATTACAAAGATATACAGTATGCAGTACCTGGCTACCTTTAGAGCATTTCAATCAAAAATACAACATTTTGAACCAATTCTTGCTCTGTCTGAGTCTGTATAAACCAGAAACGATTAATCAATACTAAAGTAGTTCACGACTATTTCAATAATAATTGTATCCACTCATTTTGGGCAAATAGCCGTAACCCACTGGAAACAGTCCTGCAACTCACTTCTTGGTCCTGACCCACCAGTTGAAAGCCAGTATTTAAAGCAATGTTACCCAGGTATTCTGAATTCATACACTGACTTTTACAGACAGGCAATCCTCAGACAATAGAGGAGAAAGTAGAAAAAGTGAAATAAGTGGGTCAACAGGCGGAGATGAGACATCCAAAGGGGAACAGGCAGCCAGGCAAAATGTCAAAGAGTCAAGAGCGAAGACAAAACCCAACCTAACAAGACAAAACAGTGGCGAGAGTGGGCAGTAGGCAGTGTGACAGAGCACTGGGGAGGGAGGGGGGGGGAGGACAGGAGGCAGCTGTGCGGGTCAGGATGGAGAGCATTAGACACACTCACGGGACAAAGACTGAGAGGACACTGGATAAGGACAGGAAGAGACTTGAATACACCCGAGACAAGGAAATTAGGTTAAGCATCGGCAGTCTAATGATGGCCCGCTAGTAGCCCAGCGTCGGTGCCTTTGTTTACAGCAACACAAGTGAGTAGAAGAGAAACACATACAGCGTTTGATATTGGTACTGATTTGAAGAAAGTTTAGTAATTCTGGTTTGTTTTTAGAGTTTACTGTGCAGCGCCTTTAGCCATAGTCTGTATAATGACTATCGTTTAATGATCTGTAGCAAATTCTTTCATGTTCTGAAAACAATATGTTGTGCTCAATCGACAGAAGCATTTTCCCCTGAACTAGAAGATCATTATCGCATGTTGTTTCGAGTCACTTGCACATGTTTGAGTAATCTTTGAATCTTCCTTTGTGGCTATTGTTTAGCACCGCAGCAGCAGTTCAGAAAAGCTCCTGTTCCTAAAGCCTCCTCAGTCCCTATATACTTTATCTAGGAAATGCTTTTCCTTCCTTACTATCTCTGGCAAACATTATCCTTTCATCGCAAATGCAAAAAGATCTGCCGGCGGCGCTGTATTGTTTGTGCTTTTTTGTATTGATAGGGGAAGGGGAGCTCACGGAGAGTTTGCTCGTAGAACCTGGAAATACAAGTGAGGGAGAATTACTTTTAGATGACTAGCATTTTCTAACCAACAAAGTGTACAAGAATGATCAATCAGTATATGTTTATTATCGCCAGTGTTGGGTAGTGACGTATTCTGAAAACTAATTTGGAGTTAATGGCATTTTAATACCGAAATACTACATTTTTAATGTCGCAAATGCCACAAATCAGTGCTTTTTTAATATTAATTTCCATATTCAGCAGAAAATGTTATACAATGGATAACTTTCGACCCGAAATACAGTATGATTTCTACCAAAACTCCAGTCTTGATCCTAATTTTTGTATGTTTGACAAACTTCTCCTATCTATATTAGTTGAACAATCTCATTATTTTCCAAGAACTTAAGATTTAATCCAAGTTTAATGACATTTAAGGCCTTATTTTTGACACAATTAATTTAATGACTTTTAATAATTTTAATGCCCCACGGAGTGTATCTAGAATACTGTTACTTTCCTAAAATCAAAGGAATACATTGCATTTTTGCTGCATATGGCATTACATAAAGAGACGTTGTAATGTTATTTTGGTTATTTTATTATGTCATATTATTATATTATTTTTGTACCCACGTTTTTAAGTATACTCTGTACTTATACATAATTATTCACAATATACATACATATAATTCACATCAATATTAAAGTATTCTAAGTATTCAGAAAACAGTATCCTGAAGTAACGGAATATTATGGCAAGTATTCAGTATTCTGTAACTAAATATTTCAAAACTCTCTCAAAACTGAGTATTACCAAATACCAGCAAAAAGCATGATACCCCCACTTTTAACTTTGGATCAATTTTCATATAAGCATAAGCCACAGCCAATAACAAGTGGATAAGACTGCTGACACACATTCACAGGCCCCTTCAGTTTGCTGAATGTCTCTCCCCACTCTTCACTGTGTCCTATCCAATAAAGCCAATGGGGCAAAAAGCAAGATAGAACTACATTTATGAGTAAACCTGTAATTTCAGCCTGTATATTCTTCTTGAGTTCAGGTGGCTTTATTCATTTCAAACCAACTAATTTAGGGATCGGATTTGCCCAAAATGAGTGAAGGAATGGTCATGTTCCACTATAAAAAGTTTGAGGTCTGCATTCAAGGCTCTCACCATCTCGCTATCTGAAAAGAAATAGAAGCTGGCAGACAGTGTTGATCAAACCCGATATACCTGCGCAGACATAATGAAATCAAAAGCCCTCGTGAGTGGATCTGTGTAAGACTAGCAGGCTGCACATCAGACACTGCCGCAGCATCACCGAGTCCACCCAGGAGTGCGAGATTGGCATGCTGCGCCTACCCTCCAATGGAAACCCAATCCTCTTAACTAATGCTACTATCTCTTCCTCGTTGACTTTAAATAAAGCCGAACGAGGCAAGTTTGACTGTAAAAATACACCTGTCTCGTGTGCCAGAATCAAAGGCAGTTTCAGAGAGGGGGGAAGGAGAAAAGCCTGTTTGAACCGAGCGCTGAAAATCTCTCAACTTTCTCCCAAACTTGGAGCCAAACAGATGGACCCCCGCATTGGATTTGTCTTGTGTTTCATCTATTTTAGGCTTCACAGACCAAAGCCATAGTGGGGGTGTATTTCTGTCATTGTAATATAATTTAGTCTTGGACGTGTTTGCTCGGGTGATTTTAATGACTTTTTCCAGTACTTTTGCCAGCGTCCTTGAGAGAGGTGTTAATCTGGAGGCTAACACAAAAGTTAGCAACTACTACACACTGATCAGGCATGTACTTTTACACCTGTTATCGGTAACTGATGCATTTATACGTAACATTATCCGTTCACTTCTACAGCAGCCGGTCCATCATTGTTCCTTCATGAGATGGAACCCCAATAGAGCTGCAGTTTTGTAGGTTCTGTGGCTTTAACCCTATTTAGCCAGCCCCACAATATAAAAAAACTTCTACTATAGTTGTAGTTGTATCTATTGTAGTTGTTGCTAATGTTAACAAATGCCAAACCATAAAGGAAAACGGTATCAGCATTATCACACTTTATTTATGCGAGATAGGACAATAGGTCTTCCTATTCCTAGTTGAAGTGTAGGACATTGAACTACAGAGTACAGATGAAGACTGAAGAATCTTTGCTGACGATGGACAACTCCTGTACGACTGTAGTCGTACAGGTTACTTACACGTACAGTTACAAAATACAGCGGCATCTGAAAGGTGCATTAACCTCTTAAGCCCGAGGCCTTTTTCGCCAAACATCATTTATTTACATCAGTGGTTCCCAACCTGGGGGGTGGGCCCAGAGCTTTGTCTGGTCAGAGGGTTAGGCCATAAGAAATATTATTTAAGTAAACTAAATACAAAAAAATGACCAAACATCACTAAGAAAGGACTGCATGTGCAGGGGGGGGGGACCACTGATTTACATCATAGGTGTACATGGCTAATCTTGGTGTCCAAACGTTTGGTAGAGCTTAAGGATGATGGTGGAATAATAATAAATAATGTTGTTTGACAATAAAATGAGGTTGCAATGGGTTGATTTAATTTTCACCTGAAAAAAAAGAACACACATTTCCTCGCAAAATGTCTGTTAGTAGCTGTATCTGAAAGCGCAGAGCCATTATTGGGGACTATAGGGATTAAGAGGTAATAAGATAAGATAAGACTTTATTGATCTCACAATGGGGAAATTTGCTTGTTTACAACAGCTCTTAAGATGACACAGTGACAGGAGGGTGCAAAAAGTCAGGAAATGTGCCATCAAAGAAAAAAATAAGTTTGCAAACAGGTAATAATAATTAGCCTGGCAAACCAGCCTGCCTTTTTAAATGTATGAGATACATTTGGGAGACAAAGAGACAGGCTGGTTTTCCAGGCTAAATAATAATAGAATTGTAGAATGAAATAATGTAACTTTATGTGCAAACATTAAGTGCAGAGTTGACTTTGATGATCCTAAACCCTAAAGATGGTCGTGGACCATCATAGTTGTGATGGAAAGAAAAGCAAAGGGTGCCAAATGCTGCACCCATACAGCCACTGGGTCACGAAAAGGTATTTTGCAATACAAAGTTACATATTGCACCTTTAAAAATATACTGTAGGTACATGTGTGATATGCGTACAGGCCCAACATAATATGGCCCTGTACTGTAGCGTGTATTAGCAATAATTGATTCTTTAAAACTGCTAAGGATTTTTTCCTTAGCAACCCTTTTTTTCAGTTTTTTGCTAAGCCAGACGAATGTTTCCTTCCCGCTCAGTAATCAGTTTTCATTTTGTCCTCCTCCCCTCCCCCTGTTGTCGGCCCTCGCTGTGTCCCAGGTGATAAATGCCATAGAGCAGGACTTCAGGCTGCCCGCGCCCATGGACTGTCCCGTGGTGCTGCACCAGCTGATGCTGGACTGCTGGCAGAAGGACAGGAACGCACGGCCAAAGTTCCCCGATATCGTCAGCATGTTGGACAAGATGATCCGCAACCCTGCCTCTCTCAAAACAGGCACCACCAATATTCCACCTGGGTAAGGGTTTACATTAAACACATTGCTATAGTGAGTTGTATATGTTAAATTTACTCAGTTTTCCATTTTACTGAGACTTATTTCAGATTAACTTTTTTTTTTTTTTTAGGTAAATATGTTGTTGATGTTTGATTTAAAATTTTGTGTTTGTTTTTTGTTACTAAAATATAATGTTGATTTATTTATTCATGCATTTATTTATTTATTTTATGTTTGCATTTCTTTTCTCTAAAATATTGTTTTAATTTTTAAAGGAATAGTTCACCGCTTTTACATTCATACATATGTTATAACCTGGGCTTAGTTGAGGCTATGTGTGGCTGTGTGATCTGTGTGCGTGCCTTCATTGCCGTAAGAGGAGCAAAGACGGAGTTTTCATTTTGCCGCTACAAAGTAGTCCCATGGGGCCAAATTTTGGAGAAGTTAGTAGCCACAAATATCTTCCAAGTTTCCCCTATTTAAATATGGTTATGTCAGTAGTTACACGTTCAAAGTACAGTTTCACAAAATTAAAACTGACAATTTTCTAAGACAGAACAGAGTGCTACGCGTAAACAGCACGGAATCATTTGTAGATGATGGAGACTGGTTTGTAGCAGATCCAGAGCCTTATCTATTTGAACCAGAGCACACAGAGGAGGAACTAGCCCGTATGGACCGCGAGAGAGAAGCAAGACGTGAAGAAGAGCAGACTGGGGCCAGCGAGAGGACACAAACTGACTGTCCTCAATGTTCAGTAATGTACGTAACGCTACTTCATTGTTATTTCTGAGCTCAGTCGTCATGCAAATCAATCAGTACTTTATTCAGGAGCACTGATTTTGGTGTGGAGTTGCTAACCGGGATAGAACTCCGCTCAAATATTGCCACTTCCTACAGACAAAACAAATATAAGGACACTTACCGCGTTGGTTGATGCGCTTTGTTTCAGAATTGTCGATATAGCTGTATCCTGTAAGCGTAAACCAGACGAGGTATAATCCTCCTCTGTAAAATGTTCAGAGCAAATACGCCATTTCCTCAATACTTCCACTGGTGTTGGATCCATATTCAACACAGTTAACCACACTTTCCGTCGTTTGTGGTGC
>OMNZ01090800.1:0-13757 GCA_900303255.1 Lesueurigobius sanzi | reverse complement strand
CTTCACTACATTTCAGAGACAGTATCTGTATTTTCTGCACTAAAAGTAAAAGTACGTTATTTTCAAAGTGACCTCTGTGATGAACTGGTTTAGTCTCAGTTTAGACTAGGTTTCATGGTTTACTCCTTTAGACCTTGTTTAGATCTGGTTTAGTCCTAGTTTAGACCTAGGGCCCCACCAGGATTACACTAGGGGCCCCATCTTGGTGATCAAGGTCTACTCGGTCTTCGTCTTGGTTTAGACCTGGTTTAGTCTGGGTTTAGACCTGAGTTCGTGGTTTACTCGTTTAGACTTTAGTCCTGATTTAGACCTAGTTTAATCCGGGCTTAGACCTGGTTTAGTCTGGGTTTAGACCTGATTTAGACCTGAGTTAGTGGTTTACTCATTTAGACCTGGTTTAGTCCTGGTTTCAACCTGGTTTAGACCTGAGTTAGTGGTTTACTCGTTTAGACCTGGTTTAGTCCTGGTTTCGACCTGGTTTAGACCTGAGTTAGTGGTTTACTCGTTTAGACCTGGTTTAGTCCTGGTTTCGACCTGGTTTCGACCTCAGTTAGTGGTTTACTCCTTTAGACTTAGTTTGATTCCAATGATTTAAAAATTCCTGCACATTAATATTTACTTGATTTTTTTTACTTAAGTAAAACATTAATTAGATACTTTTACTTTCACTTAAGTACATTTTGGTCCTGTATCTGCACTTTTACTTTACGTAAAAATATTGAGGACTTCTGCCACCACTGATTTTTTTTTTGCGATATATTGTACAGCCCTAACTACTACTACTTCTACTGCATTTTCCAGATACACTGTGAAGGCGTAATTTAGTTCATGTATTGACCTGACAACTCTTGATACAATATTAATGTTTTACAGAGATCCAAAGCTATAAAGGCCTGGTATAGCTAGGCAAACGATATCCTTCCACTCCAATTCTCTTTTGCATGTTGGATTACCTGTGACCATTATTTAAATAGCAGCTTGTACATTGCTCATGACATTTCACCACTCTCCCCCACTGCTTCATGATTATGGCCTCTCTCTGTCTCGTTGTGGCAGTTACTTCTTGTCCATAATTACATGCTCGCACTGCGGTGATCGGCTGTACACTGCTGTCATGGACACATCGGGATCCCGCGGCCGGAGTGAACTGGTTTGAGAGACGCCGGATACATGAAGTCACAATATTTGTACCAGTGACAGTCACATGTCCATAGAGTGGTCCAAAGACTTAGTACTTCTGAGGGCTGAAGTGGGTGTCACAAAACTATTGCTGTGGATAATTTAATGCAAGTCGTCGCAATATAAAACCCAATATGTTTCATAGTTCAGTTCCAACTTCCAATTTAGCCTCGGTTTGATCTTAACTTAAAGGCACTGTACCTGATTTTTACTAAGAAGAGGAATGAAATTTGTTTTGTCCTCCTTTAGTAAATTGCAAACTCGGATATTTGTGGAAATTATACTTGGCATCTAGATATAAAGCATTTTAATCAATTTCAAGAGTTTGCATGCTACTTTTCTCGCATTTCTGTGATAGTTATGCTAAAAAGTGACCCCGCAAATTGTGAAATTTGCTCATAAACTCATCTCTGTGAAGAAATGGGATTTTTGAAATGCGTTAGGAAAGTTAGGAATGTGTTTGGGCCACAACTATCGATTTTATTTACTTGCTCCCGCTTTCAAATCAGGTATAGTGCCTTTTTTTTTTTTTGCATTGACAGATTTCGGGTTTTTTTTGTTTTTCTGCTCAAATTTTAGATCAGTGTTTTAAAAATAGAGAGATGTTATTGGGTAGTTTGCTTAGTTTCAATGCATTTTAATGTAAATTGGTATCGGATCGGCATCGAAATTCTAGCTCCAGTGTTACTTGGTATCGGATCGAAACCATGACTGGTAACGCCCATCCCTAGTTTGAATGTTTTTGAGATGCCTTCTGTGGAGTTTGGTCACATCTTTGTCTGACTGGAGAGCACAGTTTTGCTAGTCCTTTGCACATGCCCTAACGTCTAGTCAATAAAGATGATCAAATTGAACTGCTTTGTATTGATCGTAACAGTTATAATAAGTTTCATAACATATTTGGTAGTGATACAAAACAAAAAAGCTAACGGCTGCTCTGTTTTCCCAAATACCAATGAGATTTCACACTACTCACTAACTATGCTTTTAGACATGCTCAAGCACAAACACCAAATTATTTCCATATCTTCAAAACATGATTTAGTATTGACAAGATCCAGCAACGTTACATAATCAAACCCAGCTTCATAACTGCTGTTCTAATGTGAAATGTGTGTGTGTGCATGGGTTAGCGTGTGTTGTTAATTAGGCCCAGAGCCTGATGTAATGACAGTGAGGTGTAGTATTCATCAGACTGGAGTAAGGACCAAACCGCAGTCGCCCTGTAAAACTCACACGTCATCCTCACACAATTCATACAAAAAGAAAAAAAAAACACGACAAAGGACATTAAACATATAGAAATGAAATAGAAAAAATGCTGTTTGATGCTAACGTAGCGGACAGTTAGCGGACAGAAAGCCGGCTAATCCGCTACACTTTTCAGAATTCCTTTTTGGCCTGTCCAATGTATTTGTCCTGTGGCTGTTAGCATTAGCCATAAAACGTCACAATTTATGAACAATATTGATGTTTTCAGCTGTCACATTTGTGTGATGTCAAAGAAGTAGCATGCTAAAAAGTAGCCTCAGAGCTAAATGCTAACTTGCAGTAATTTGGTTACATTTTCATCCAGTGACCACTAAATCCCCTCTTTTACTGGGTTAATGATGGAGAAACCACAGATATTATTACTGTAAATGTCATGTCAACAGATCTTGGATAGCTAAAGGGCTTTCTATTATTTCCCGGTAGTTCTGTGTTGGGCTGTGAAGTTAAATAGCAATGGGCCATATGCACAGAACCAACACGTGACTTCTTCCTGGACCGTAAAGCCTGTAGCGTCCTTCCGCTCCTCATCAAATTGCATTGACTTATGAGCAGGAAATCACAACAATACAAAAATCTGTGAAGATAACGTGACGGACAGCGAGTTACTGATGGCAAGTCAGTGCTAGCGTGTTAAAACGTGATGTTAGATGTGAAAACTGGAGGAAACGTCAGTGTTCATGGAGGTAGGATCTTTTATCTCAGAGCTAATGGCTAGTGTTCAATAAACAACTAAATAAAGATTAAACTGCTTCTTTATTGTGCACGCCTGCTGAATACTTTGCGCTACTTTAAATGTTTATTTGGTGTTAGCCGTTAGCTTCCGGACAAAAAGACGAACGAAGTCGTTACATCCGACGTAAAGTTTTTAACGAGCTGCTGGTCACTCTGACCGCTGATGAATCTGAGGTATTTCTTTTCTTTTGTTTGTGTGATATACTAACAGCTCAATGCAAATTAATGGGGAGCGGAAGGTAAGTATCAGTTTTATCTGTCCAGTCAGAAGTCACGCCTCTGTCTCTCTGCGCAAATAGACCATTTGAATGACTGAAATGAGCAAATAGCAAACATTGCACTTGCTGTAGGTATCCTTCGTCTAAGCCAGTGGTTCCTGGGGGTACGCGTGAGGTTAGCAGGGGGTACTTGGAATAATTTCAGATAAAAAATAAGAAGAAATTGTATTTTTGATTATTATGTTCAAAGAAAAGACATTTTAAAACATTTAACTGTAAAGAGAGAGATTTTGAGAGTATTTAGCTGTCTTTTACCTGATAAATTGGAGTTTTTGTCATTCACTTTCTAACTAAATCAACAAAACCATCGAAGCAGGGGGCACTCGTAGCATAAATAAAGGCCCAGGGGGTACGTGAAAAGAAAAAAGGCTGGGAACCACTGATCTAAGTCAGTGGTTCTCTATGTTTTTTTGTCATGACCCCCACCACAGGTGTTCGCAAACCCCCCAGAACACATTTTTCCATTCAAACTACATAGAAAACATACCCTCTGAAATGATCTCACACTCTGCTCTGCCTCCAATGCACTGTTACATGTTTTTGTTATCCAGAACACAATGGGAGTAAGTACCTAAACTGTTTTCGCCCCCACAACATCATACTCTATCTGATATAGTCGAAGATGCCACTTTACCATAAAAACATAATAGTTTGTGAGCTGGTACGGGTCGAAAATCACCTTTCATTTCTATCTTGGGAAAGTCCAGGACCCACAGTTGAGGTGAAGACTTTACCAGGGCAGACACAACAGCATCTAAAACACAACGGGGCTTGTCCCGCTGCAAAGGGCTCGAACATCTGCTTCCACTTTTGGTTAGAGTGAACAAATGGCTTGTTTAGTCCCTGATCAGAAAATTAAATCCAGAGAGCTGACATAACAGGAAACAAAACAGCGCGAGTTTAACCTGCTTAGCGCCTTCAGCCAACCACCAGAATCTAAATGTCAAGGTTTTCATGTTTCTCTGAGTGTTACGTTTGGGATTGTGCTGGTGTGGATTATTATTACACCAGTTACACCAGAGAAGTGGCCATTTTTATGCAAAAAGTTGGGAAGAAATTGTAGTTTCTGAAAGATAAGCGACAAAGGAAGAGAGAGAGTTGCATATTCCAACGATAGAGCTTGGACTCACGAACCTTATGTGGAAAAACGTTATGTCCTACTTCTGTACTCACTACTCGCCCATGTTACCAACCCATTGTCTCACTTAGCCCTACGCTATAAACAAACCAAGCGCTAATCTGCCATGTCAGAGTTCACATGCCGAGGAAGTCCACTTATTGCCAGATTACGGCCATCCTGGACCCGACCGGTCTAAGCCCTGCTCCAGTTTGAGTGTCTTTTGGATCACGGCGTCTAGACGGGTTCCAGCGTTCGTTGGCCTGTAACACTTCTGTCTCCAGGGCATGACCAGCGAAATCAGGTAAATACATTAGTTGGCTCCGGGGCTAATCAGGCGAGCCTTGCTTCAGGTCATCTCATCATCTCAAGTGGCAATTGGCAAACCGCTAACAGACAGTCTAGTCGGAAAAACATGTTACATTACATGCTGAAATACTGTATGTACTTCACAATTAAAATTTAGTGAGGTAAATCCACAAGCACTACTAACAAGGATGTAGTGGGTGGTTATGGAGTGTGGGGAAATTAACTTTCTAATAACGCAAGTACAGAGTGAATGAAATGTAGCGTGGAGTTTGCATGTTCTCCCCGTGTCTGCGTAGGTTTCCTCCTCTTATAATTATAATTTAAAAACAGAGATCAATAAAAGCAACATTTAAGCCAGTTTTATGCATATTATTTCAGAGATTGATTATAAAGCCTAATCTGTATGCATGGCTACATTCAGTATTATTGGTATGTGGTTTGAGTGAAGGTAAACTTATCATTATCCATATTTTTGGCAGTGTTGAAACATATAACAAGATAAATTGGAAATTAGACCTAAATAATCGTGGACGACATTTGAGGATCTTCCTTTTTGGCTATTTCTTATTCATATACCGTATCTCATGTAGGAACACTGGCCCCTTGCTCCCATCAGACAGGGTGAGCAGCATGTTATCTCTGAAAAGTGAATTGAATAAAACACTGTTACACATTGCTTGTGGCTGTTTGGTTTCCCTGATCTTGGAGCTAACATGTGCGGAGCTAACATCCTCACCACCAATAGATCCAGGCACCTCAGCAGCAGCAGCAGCAGCAGCAGCAGCAGCAGCAGCAGCAGCAGCAGCAGCAGTGGTCTACCAATCTAAGGTGCTAATTAGCCTGACGAACATCCCATCTGACAGCACCGCCTCATTTTGTACGGCCTTCACAAATTCCTCTCTCCTCTGCCTGACGAAGCCTCCCGCTGTTACCAACAACAAAATCACAAAACACATTTCACAACAGGAAGAGTAACAGCGCGGATATCGCGTTTGTCGATGCGTTTTTGCGACGCGATGCGGAACACTCGGCGATATGCAGTAGCTCGCGAAAGAGCAGCATCTCCCAGGAAAGTCAGGAGTGAGCTCGAGGGAAATGCAAAGCCCCGTACAGTAAAGACCAGTGATGTGATTTATGGCTCCTTTACGGGGAGCCCAGTCTTTGGGAGCCGTTCAAAAAACTGGCTCATTGTAATATCGATTCTTTTTCTGACGCCAGACAGAATATTTTATGAGACCTGATCGTTGACAGGCACATTTTTCGTTTAAATTATCCAAAAATGACGATGGGGCTAACATTTACTCTTTTTAAATCTGTACGTGGATAACAATGTGTGTCACAGTTAATGAAAATATGCTAAAACGGTCTTTGAAATCAATTTTAGTGCCAAAAATCTATCACTTGTGTTGCCTTCTCTGCAAATGTATTGATCTTATTACCGTATTTTCCGGACTTTAAGTCGCACTGGACTATAAGTCACTATTTTGGGGAGAAATTATTTTACAAAATCCGAGACCAAGAACAGACATTTCATCTTGAAAGGCAAGTTATAAAAATAACAATAGAATAGGGAACAACAGGCTGAATCGGTGTACGGTGCTAACACATGATGGTTATTCAGCGACACAAAGCATAAACAACAAACTGAATAGGAGCGATCGCTGTTATTGTTTTCTTCCGCAATGTTCAGCGGATGTTTGGGCGAACGGTAGGCAACAGCTGATGCATTCAGACGTGTTTATATAAATATAGATGTGATACAACGCCAGAGAAGCAATCCGCGATCGCTCGTATAGGTGTCTGGTATGTTAATGTAACATATTAATTAATATATAAGTCGCACCTGAGTATAAGTCGCAGGACCAGCCAAACTATGAGAAAAGGTGCGACTTATAGTCCGGAAAATACGGTAAATCCATTTACAGTAATTGAAAAAAAGAGTAAAAAGACAATTGACGGTTTGAGCCATTCACCCAAAAGAGCCGTTCGAAAGAACCGATTCAGTCAGACCGCGAATAAAAACCACTTAAAAACACCCATAATTAAATAAATGCTTGTGTTTTATTCCTATTTATTGGGTGAAGGCTAAAAAATATTTTCATCAACAAGTGAAAACTAAAGAGCAGATCATCTATCCTCCAAGTAAAACATTTTGAAATGAACAAAATGTATAAAACTTAAATTGCAATTAATAGCATAGGTAGTAAAAAAAAATATATATATATATATATGCATTAAATACACATATGGATATAGTTTATTTGTTCAAAACGATGCACCTTCTCTCTTCCACTACAAAGCTATTCTAGGAACCACTTACAAGAAAGTCATAATATTCTCTTCATTATTTGCCAACTAGACACACCTCTATTCCAGGGTTAGGCAAGTTTTGCTTTGCTGCTTTTTCTTTCCTCATGAAAAGACCAGGGGCTCAAAGAAAAGCACCGATTCACAAATAATAGTGTTGCACATCAAGGATGACCTAACAGAGGTTTCGAGCGCGTTCCATATAAAAAAACATTTGGGGAGTAACAGTAGTTTCAATTTTGTAGACTACTTTAAGGTACTTGATGTCTAATGAGGGTAAAACTCATCTTGGGGCCCAGATGTTCTATGCAAGAGGGCCAGATTTTGCCCGCGGGCCTGACGTTCCTACCCCTGCTCTATTAGATCACACATTGTTGCCGTGTAATGTAGCCTGAACGTCAACAGAACTCCTTTGGAGAGCCACGTGTGCTTCTCATGTGGTGGGTGATTTGAATGGAAAATGCTGTGGTGTCCAATAAGAGGAAAGCAATACTTGGTTTGTATTGATGCTAGTTCGGTTCTGTCATGTGGAAGCTTTTTTTTATGTTATTGTTTCCAAGTGGCTCTGGCCTTTTTTATTACAAGCTTCTCCAGACACTGACAGAACAGCTGTAAAAACATAACAGCGGTGTATTTGTTTAACCCTATTGATGCAGTAGGCTTCTGTCAGAGCAACTCAACAGCTATAGCACCTACTTCATTTTCAAAAGGTAGCATAGTTGTCTAGATGGCTACATTACAGATTTAGATCACTTTAGTTTAGAAGTATATTGTACTATGGAACACGCACGGACGACTGAAATCTTACACAAACCTATACTATTCAGTTTCAGTTGCAATACTCTTATTTCTTGCCTTTACAGTCAGTCAGTTTGGGGAATTAGGACATGTGCTACTTGATAACATTATTGATCTGCCTCTTACAAGCAGTAATGGCTTAAACCTATTAGAATACGAAAGACTGAAAATGTGTGATAAACCACAAAAACAATCGATTTCTGAGTTACTAGATATTTGGGGGGGATTTTTTATGCATTGTACGTTACCTGTTTGAAAATGTATCTTCTTTGACTATTTGCCTCCTTTGTGTTTTTAGTGGCTGTTGTAACAAGTAAATCTCTCCATTGTGAGATCAATAAACTCTTATTTTATCTTAATCGTGTTGAATATGGATTGGCATTGAACGAACAGCCAAAAACGTACGCAATGTCATTAACCCAAGAGTTACAAGTCATATTTTTGTATCCATTATTAACAGCATAACACAATACACATGTTCATATGAGGGATATTCATGGCAAGTAATGAAGTGAAAAGTACAAATTTTAGGTACTTTTACTTAATTACATGTTATAATGAATACTTTTACTTCACTACATTTCAGAGCCTGTATCTGTACGTTCTACTCCACTAGTTGGTTTAGACCTGGTTTTATCCGGGTTTAGACATGGTTTAGACACGGTTTAGTCCTGGTTTAGACCTGATTTAGACCTGAGTTAGTGTTAACTCATTTAGACCTGGCTTAGACCCGGTTTAGTCATGGTTTAGACACGGTTTAGTCCTGGTTTAGACCTGATTTAGACCTGAGTTAGTGTTAACTCATTTAGACCTGGCTTAGACCCGGTTTACTCATAGTTGAGACACGGTTTAGTCCTGGTTTAGACCTGATTTAGACCTGAGTTAGTCTTTACTCACTTAGACCTGTTTAATTCAAATTATTAAAAAAAAAGAAATCCTGCACATTGGACTCTTAAATACTTTTACTTTTTACTTATAAAATACATTTTACAATGGATACTTTGACTTAAGTAAATATTATATCAGATACTTTTACTTAAGTACATTTTTGGTCCTGTATCTGCTGTAATCTTCCTCCACTGCCAAATGTTACAAATCATATTTGTGTATCCATCATTAACACCATAACACAACACAAATGTTCATATTAGAGATATTCAAGCCCACAATGATGTTGTATTGCTTCAAAGCTAGCAATGCTCTCTTTACTGTATAATAACATGGTACTGTATTGTGACTAAGATGTGTCTAATACAATTACGACTGAACGATCAACTGTTTCCGTTCCGGTCAATATGAAGCGCTAAATGCTATTATCGACGGCACCGAGGAGAGATGCGATGATTGTAATTGTAAAATGTAATCAAGCTTCACGTCCTCTCTCTCCAGTGAGTCTGAGCGGAGGCAGCGTGGCTGAAAGTGGGTTAGGCGGTCACGGATCTGGGCTAAACTACAATCCACTGCTTCCTTGCTAGCAGCCACAGACGGCTAGCTCACTGCGCACTAGCCCCCCCCAAACAATGACCACTAGCTTTTAGCATCCGATGGCGCCATTTGGCTTTAACTAGGCGTTTAAAGCAGATAAAGCACACGCGTGACACGGAAAGCCCGCGTTTGTCCTACGGGGACGCTTACCTAGTTGTCCCTCGCAGATAGTTAGCACGATTTGATCCATGAGGAGATAGCGGAATTCCACATCTTCGTCCGCGCATCGCTCTTTCAGTGCGCGCAGGATCTGAACTTGTGGATACTCCTGGGCGATGCGCCGGTCAGTCACGAACCAAATCCTGGAACACATCTTTGTAGGATACTTTCTTTGGGTCGGAAATGAATTAGAAGAGAGGGCGTATGTTGGAGCCGAGCGAGTAGCGGTGGTACGGCGATGGTGAGGCGGCTGGCTGACACAATGGAGAGCTTCGCGGCAAAGCGGTGCGCGCAGGCTGCGGCGAAAATATAGGATAGGGTCAACCGCTTGTCGTGCCCTAAGGTGAAAAAGCTTCTGTATCACCTCTGCTTCCCTTCATTTGTAGCCATTTACTCGACCCAGACCGCGCCACTTCAACCGAACGGAGCGGGGGAAATGTCAGTTGAGTCTATTTCGGCACAAATCCAGCTCTAGGGTGCTGTCTTCTTCACCCGCGGGGAAGCAACAAAGCGCAGGTCTTGCCACCTCCAGTCGCCTTGAAACTCCTCCTAAGTTCTGTCGTTGGATAAGCAGATGCGCGGCGATGCGAATCCCCCAACCGATGTCAGCGAACACAAAAACAAAACTAAAAAGCTTAACCACCTAGTGCTCCGTTTGGCTGCTGTCCACGAGGTACTGGTGCTGAAAAGTGCACGCTGTTTTTGTAGGCAGCACACACGCACGCGCTCCGTTTACAACTCCAAAAATTCCTCCTCTGACCGTGCACGTCTAACGGAAAGGCTCGGTGGGGATGTCGACCAATAAGCACACGCGATGAGGGGTCACCGTCCAATCGGAACTCGGCGATGTCCCCCCCCGCGCGGTCACGCTCCTTGCTCGTTGTTTAGTGGTCTCGCGCGCTGAGAGGGTGGGCCATGTTAACCAATCAGAACGCTCTAAAGGATTGCGAGGGCGGGCTTTGGTTATTATCAACCAATAGCAGCGCGCAAAATGGGCTTAGGGCAGAACCGCGGCTGTCACTACCTGATCTGTCATACATGTTACTTTTCATCGACAAAGCGGTCCTCATAATAATTATTATTATTTAAAAAAAATTATAATAATTAAAAAAAAAAAAAAACGAAATCGCCAAAAATAATAAATAAATCAATAAATGGCCACGTTGGAAAATAAATACTAAGAAAAGAAAAAAAAAACACCAAAAGCGAAACACTACATATGAGTGAACATGACCAAATGAGGCTAATCGTATTTTTTTGTACAAAAAAATCCCGAAATGTTGGGGAAGTACCACCCGCATATTTGTGGTTTTACACATTCACTATTTTCCCTTTTTCTTGCACGCTGTTGCGTTCTGTATGTGTGGCTGACCGGCTCGCGCATGCGCAGACTGCCATTTGAAGCGAATCTGGCAGGGTGCCTCAAATCGGTGACGGACAGCCATTACGCGCAATAAGAACGCACTCAAGGCGCAAATGGGCGGAACCGGAGCCGTATAACCACTAATCGAAAGGCGCGTTTGGCACTGATCGGGGCGGGGCTCCGCGGAGGGCGCTCGGGGTTGTGTGGGGAGAAGAATCGGTGCGTGTGCTGTGTGCCGTCGTCT
The DNA here is from genome assembly GCA_900303255.1 of Lesueurigobius sanzi. NCBI lineage: Eukaryota > Metazoa > Chordata > Actinopteri > Gobiiformes > Gobiidae > Lesueurigobius > Lesueurigobius sanzi. The sequence goes on along the minus strand of OMNZ01090800.1, from coordinate 2,514 downwards.
GCTGCAGCGTTGTGCACGAGACCACGCACTCTTCTGCCCAACCGGTTCAGACCAGACAGCGCAAGGTTTGGCGAGCAGGAAGGCGCACCAACACCACCACCAACGGCACTGTCTGTCTTTTGTGCACAACTCGCAGGAAATGAAAGATAGTCGTTGCAAATCCAAAACGCACAACATAGAGCCTCTCGATATACTTGTAATTGAGCCCCTTTTTTCCTTTTTTTCCTTTTTACTGGGGGCACCTGCATTGTGCTCGCGTGGATAAGAGAACCCCATCATGTGACTGTTACAGTGACCTACTTCTTCCCACCCCTCAGTCAGCGCTATATGCAGCCTCTTATTGAGCGGAAGACGCCCTCAACGTGACATTTACCGCAGCAGCAGTTGATATACTGTACACACTTGTGCTGTATCGTCGGCGGTATTGTTATATTATTGCACCCACATAGGAAAATTGCATATCAACAGTGCGCATATGGAGCTAAGGAAAGCCAACAGGTTCAAGAGAGAGGAAGAGAGAAACACCGTTAGGCCTGACTACTAAAAACAAAGCAGGCTGCATCTGTCTGTATTAAACCTAATTTAACATAAGATGATGTGATAGTAACTATTTTATTATTTTGATTGTAAATTAAGATTAGTTTCACTTCATACAAAACACTCCTACATTGAAAAGTGTAATTTGAAATCTACTTTGTCAGCTCAAACATGGTTCAAACACGTGCTGTAAGAAAGGGAGACATGTTGGGTACTAAATTCAATAGGCTTGAAGTGAAGACTTCAATATGCCTTCTATAAAGTAGCGTGAGGGTGACATCTAGTGGCGGTTGGACGAATTACATCTGTAAATCAACAGTTCATCTTTCGGCTATTTTACAAAACAAAAAGATATATTCTTGTAATCTCTGCGGCTCACCTTTCCTATTGAAAAACTTGTGTACGAGGTTTTGACAAATTCATAGTTGACCCCCGAGGAAATTTGTTCTTTCATACGGTTTGGATTTGTTAGAGTAGGCTATACTAGACTTTCTGTTCTGCACATTGTCTTACAGTCATCCGACACAATCAATGGAGCCGCAGTTGCCTTGGGGCAGACTCTGAGCTTACCACTAACAGTTTTGGACACAAGTGTGAAGGTTCTAACATTTTGTCAAGGCATGAGGTGATCATCACTTTACAGCAATAACCATCAGCGTTTGGGTTGGTGGGAAGGGCTGGGAAATTCATCATAATTTATAATAACAATATGCACTCTTATTGCGCTTTACAAACCTTACCATACCTGATTTTTTGATCATAAAAAAAAAATCATAGTTTAATTGAGTAAAATTAATTTATAGTGGTCCAAGCTCATTCCTAATGAACTTTTCTAACACATTTCTAAAATTGTGTTTCTTCTTAGAGATGAGTTTAAAAGCACATTTCACAACGGGTGGGGTCACGTTTTAGGATCATAGTCACAGAAATGCAAGAAAACTAGCCTGCAAACTCATGCAATTGACAATAAATGCTTTATATTTAGATTTCCACAAATGTCTGAGATTGCAATATACCAAAAAAAGAACTAAATAATTTAGTTCCACTACTAGGAAACAAATCAAGTATAGTCCCTTTAAGTAACAAGTGCAACTCCCCACAAACAAGATGCAGTAGCTGGCATCTTTGACAGCACTTTAGCTCGGTGGCATTATTGTCACTATTTTCACTTCATATTTTGCCAAAAGTAACTCAAAGTAGTGTAATTGTTACATTTTTGTCACAGTAAACATATTACACTTTTAAAGCTGTAACGAATATAGTATAAGCAAAGATTCTTCAGTCTTCATCTGTACTCTGTAGTTGAAGTGTAGGACGTTTCGATCTTAGTCCAAAGATCGTCCTCACTCCTCAGCAAGACTTGAAGACGCTCGTGGGTCTCTTAAGAGTAAACCAGACGAGACCCACGGACGTGTTCAAGTCTTTATTAAGCTGATGACGATCTTTGGACTAAGATCGAAACGTCCTACACTTCAACTACAGAGTACAGATGAAGACTGAAGAATCTTTGCCCACTATGGACAACTCCTGTACGACTGAGAACCTACACAGACTAATATAGAATATATTACAATTGTAAAGTAACTTGCTCAACACTGGTCCCAAAGCGTTACACTGTAGTAAATTATTCATTAATTCCACTCAGTATTCTGTACTGGTGGTGAGCTACTATTATCAGAAGACTGATAGAAATGAGGCAACCAATCTGCACCATCCGCCCCTCCGCCCACTCACACATCACACAAGCAGTGGGTCAAGTGTCTTGCTCAAGGACACAACGGCAGTCGCACAACCCTGCCATCTGCTCCGCTGTCGCCTCAATTTAATCAAACTTTTGTTTAAATGTTTTTGTTTTGTTTTGCCATATTGCCCGACAACTCCTGTCTCCACTGTGCAAATACATTGCAATTATTATACAACCACCACTTATCTGTGAAGGTTCTCAGTCGTACAGGAGTTGTCCATCGTAGGCCAAGA
>OMNZ01090798.1:0-11579 GCA_900303255.1 Lesueurigobius sanzi | reverse complement strand
ACCGCATCCAGTCGCAGCCCGTAGTCTATTGTGACCGTGACTGCGATTTATTAAAAGTCTACTTTGCGACCTCTGCGGCTGATGGCGATTTCAAGTTTTGGCGCAGACCAAATGGGGGAAAAATCTCTGCGGTCAATGCGCCAATTGTGACAGGCCCTTTACCCACCATAGTGTCAAAATGCTTTCATATGGACGATTACTTCAGCATTTTACCTTACTTACTTACTTACTTTATTTAGTTTTTTTAATTGCAAGAACAGACAAAGAGAAACAATAGGAACAACGACGAAACAAAAAAACAAACAACAAAAAAACTGCAAAACAGAACAAAACTAAGGGGGGCACTGCTCCAAGCGTCTTTGACTTAAAGTGGTCCATTTCGACCATTACTTGTTCCACTCGAGGGGGGTCTGGCCTTAGCCACTTTCTTGTTGTGGCCTGAGGATGTAATTGTCTTTCCTTGAGAACAGATCCCTGAGTAGCAGGCCCAGCAGATAGATCCTGGGATCCCTGACGTCGTAGGCCAAGACATCGTCCATCAATTTGAATACATTGTTCCAGAATGCTGAGGGCATGACCAGAAAATGTGAGAGTGATTGGCGTTTGGGTGACCACAGCGTTTCCAACAATGTTGCTGTTGCCCCTGAAATTCATTGGTAATATGAGGAGTAATGAAGAATCTAATTAGACATTTCCACCCAAATTCCCTCCACCTTTTGGAATTAGTAGATGTTTGTTGTGTGTTGCACATCAAAAGCCAATCACTCTGTGATAAATCAACATTCAATTCTGTTTCCCATTTGGATTTCACGTATAATGTATTTTTTGTTTCATAGAGTTTGGACACAGTTTTGGTGGGACATTTGTAAGCATCTGTAAAAAAGTTGATTAGATCAATATCAAAGTAGGAAGTACATTTTAAAACAGTGTTATAAAAATGGCAGACTTGGAGGTATCTGAACAAATTTTTATTTTCTAGATCAAATTCTCTTTTCAATTTTTCAAATGTTTTGAAGGTGCCAGTAATTTACCTTTTAAAACCTCCATTACTTTAATATGGAAAAACCTGGGATGCTTTGTGATGTCATATCGCAAAGCATCCCATAATGCTTTGCGATATGACATCACGATCCTGAACTCTATTGCCATGTGCTGTTTTCCAGCTTGCACTCACTATTTAGCATCTGTCTTAATAACTGACCCCCAAGGTGTACTGTACTGTATACTGTATATGATTCTGGGTAAGTCATCAGAGCAAATCATCTGTGTGCGTACAGCGTAGTCTGCCCCTGAGAGGCACTTTGTCATCCTCATCAGCATTATTTCTCAAAATGAGAGGCTTTTAATTGAGGAAGTGAGTATTTGTGTGCTTTAGCAGATGTCATTATCATGCATGCGTTTGGCTCTGACAGGTCTGAGGTCAGGGTGAGTGAACTCTCCACAGCCTCTGGAGCTCTGCTGGACTCAAGCCAACCACATCCATCACACAGCACTCACATGACCACGTGCCCTAACTCATTACTGAACACTCCCATCTACAACAGCTCAAATGACCCCAAACGTCCCCAGGCCAGCACTGATGGGATTTCACTGTAGGATGTGATGTCAAGTCTGGAGTTGTTCAGGAAAATAAATCAGTGAGTTCAAACACATCTGTGGAATATTGATAAAAGCTCATAAGAAGAGCAATTTACCCACTTACAGTTGGTGCATGCCATACAGCACTGTCAAAGACTCTTGGTTTGTGAAAATCATCGAGGCAAGAGAGAGGTCATCATATTTTTCAGTTTCTTTTCAGATTTCTCAATTCTGAAATTGAACTGAGTCTGAGAAGCAGAGGATGTATTTTCCTTGCCTGAATCTATTTCCTTTGACTAAACTAGTCTAAAAGGTCCAGGACAGACACTTCACCCACGTATGATGGGAAACTGTCTGGTGATTGAATGTGTTAATCAGTGGCGGTGATTAGAGAGTGGTGCCTTTCAGCGTGGGGTTTGTATTGTGGTGGCATACGCACTTCCGCTGGGCAACCAACCACCGCTGCATCCGACTCTATATTAGGAAAACAGCAGCCATTGGTTAACCAGTGGATGTGCGAGGTGCCACCGCAGTGTGTTCACCTATTTGTCTGTGTGTTCCAGTCCAGCAAAGTAATGCTAAAACAGGTGTTACCTGTGATTTTCTTTTCTTCAAAACTTTAGATTACCCTACATCCGTGGCTCTCAAATTGTTGTTTCTTCGGGGAGTACCATAGACCACTGGTTCTAGTACAGCGTTGGGACCCACCATCACACTTGGATGATCAGCCGTTGCCTGAATAAGAATTTAATATTTTAGAATATTGTTGATTTAAGTGTTCATTAAGTTTAAAACTGGAATTTAAAAAAAAAAAAATCTCCCATCAGTCCTAATTTTTAATAATTATTGGAAAAATAAATAATACACCACAAAAACCAATCCAGAAATAAGTAAAAAGAAAAATCTTTTTGCACTGAAAATTTGATAATAATTCTCAATTTAAGTGCAAAAAACTTATTCCACTTGCAGGTTTTTTTTTACTCAAATATTCTTAATTTGAGTCATTAAGTTACCAAAGTATCATTTTTAGCTGTATTAATATAACAATAATATTTTTTATTGAGAAAAAGTGCCCTGAGAAAGACTCGCGACCCACTGAAAATGCTTTCGCCACTCATTTTTGGGCCCCGAACCACCAGTTGAGAACCACTGCCAGAGACCGTGAAACCAGTGGGTGGATTAACTGAAACCCTTTAGCACAGGGGTCTACAACCTTTTTTACCTTGAGAGCTAATTTTGCGTAACAAAAATGGCAGCGAGCTACTTATACTTCACAGAAAGAAACACACGTAACTAGGCCTCTATAGGAGCCAAGATGATCATTCAACTCAATAAAAGAAAACTGCTTTATACTTTGCTGTGTTTAGAGATATTTTACTCAGAACAACAAAAATGTATCTAAAATGTGACTCATCAAGCGTATGTAGAAATGTAGAAAGCCTTTGGCCAGCTACTTGGAAAGGGCTGGCGAGCTACTGGTTGGAGATCCCTGACTTACCATATGGGAACGGACATGGGACGTTCCTAGCTTCTTACATGGACTTTCCATTCAATTTTGCACCCATTTTAAGTCATTATTGGACACCGGCTTGTCATTCTTACCTCCATGTGTTTGGCCATATCTTACTACATGCTACATGGTTTGTGTAGGTTCTCAGTCGTACAGGAGATGTCCATCGTAGGCAAAGATTCTTCAGGCTTCATCTGTACCCTATCGTTGAAGTGTCAGACGTTTCGATCTATTCAATTCAATTCAATTCAATTCGATCTAATAAAGACTTGAACACGCTCGTGGGTCTCATAAGAGTAAACCAGAAGGAGGAGTTAACCTCTAAGTCCCTCCTCTCTTGGTACTAAAGGTAGGAAAACATCTTAACCTATTCATACTTAATAGGGCTCGTTACCTCTGTATTGTCTCACCCTGGGCTAAGTTCTAAGGCTGAATTAGAACTAAGCTAATTAGAAGACTCCAACACAGTACCAATCAGGTGCCTACAAGTGCAGAAGGGAAGAAGAAAGAAGAACTACATGTTAAGAGAGCCCTCTCGGCCTGTGGTTACCCTAAATGGTCTTTCGCCAAATCTCAAAGGAAAAGAACAGGACAAACAGGGAACAGAACCAAAAAGGAGAGGTCTCAGAGAAAATGCAGATGATCTTTAGACAACATAAAATCCTGGTTTATTTCAAACCAATGAGTACATTAAGACAAAAACTAGTTGGCCCTAAAGACAAGATCCCAAACCACAAAAAGAGCAACGTAGTTTATTCAATTCATTGCAAAGAAGAGGACTGCAAAGAACATTACCTTTAGTACCAAGAGAGGAGGGACTTAGAGGTTAACTCCTCCTTCTGGTTTACTTTTAAGAGACCCATGAGCATGCTCTAGTCTTTATAAAGCTGTTGACGATCTTTGGACTATGATCGAAACGTCCTACACTTCAACTACAGAGTACAGATGAAGACCGAAGTATCTTTACCTACGATACATGCTACATGGTTCTATTTCTTCCAAAGACTTCATATGGGAGCAGCTCCAAAAACACCCCACAACTGCTAGCATGCTTGAGCTTCCCAGAAAGCCACGCCCCCTACGTTCACTGTTTCCACGGTCTATAGGTAGTACTCAGGGTCATGTTCAATTCTTACTCTTCCCCATAAGGATATAAAGCCTCTTTGTTCATTTTGAATTAGAGATTATTTAATTCTTGCTTTAGTAAGGCATTTCATTTTTGTATTTTTCAGGTTTATGCATGGTTTACACTCAGTTTAGACATAATTTACCTGGTTTAGTCCAGATTTGACAAATCTAGGCCGGGTGGTACTTGAAGTTGAAAGTTCAAATATTTGATAAGCTGGTACTTGGAAGGTCAGGTTTAGTATGAGCTGGTACCTTGTGTAAAAGGTTTGAGAACCGCTGTCCTAGATAAAACAGTGTTGAGTTGTGACAAAAATAGGCTGAGCTGAATGTGTGTATGTAAGTAAGCAAATGTTTATTATATGCATATCCCTGCAGTGTGGGCTGATACCATTGTGCCAAGAGGACTCTTGAAGAGCACTTAATACTGTTGGAACATAATTGTATTGAGCAGCTCTGGCAGCACAACTGATTTAATTTACTTCTATGAGCCAGTGGAAAAAATCAACACGAGTTACAGTCTGATTGCTCGCATTAATTCCAACATTAAAAGCAAATAAATAATAAATGTCCCTCCTTGTTTAGGCTGCAAGTGCAACATGTCACATCAGTGAACATGAGCATGTGTGAAGTCGCTGGTAATTCAAAGTGATGTAAGAGGTTGCAATAACGATATGATGAGAGGTGCACTGAGCTCAGGGCTTCTGTTTTCATCTCGGAGCAATAACAGTTGGAAAAGACACTAAGTAATCTATAATTCAGACACTTTGTTTTTGATGTTGATTGTATTTGGGGACTTTATGAAACTTAAGTGGCCTGTCTTTACAGAACATACCGTCATTTCCTCATAATGGGATGATGTTTCAATGGGATTGTAAAGTGATGATGTCGTCCCATTACGTCTGGGTCCAACAGAACTTGAGCTCTATTCATTATAATGGGATTTTGCAGATTTTAACCGGCTTCAGAGCTTTGTACAATGCTCTTTTTTAACTTTGCACACAATTATTACATTTACTGCAATGCTTTTCTGACATACATTATCATTATTTAAATATACTGTACCTGTATAACTACGGTATATTCATTTTGACTGAAGAAATATTTGCCATTATAATTAAGTGTAAAACAGTCTTTGATCTTGTATTTGTTGTTATTTCGGCAGGAGATTAAGATAAATAGCTGTTTTGGCTGTACTTGTCTAAGGAACAGTTTGGACCCGGGAGTAGTTTGGGTGTCATGAACTGTAATCTAAAAGATTGCCAAATACAAACAGAGAATTAAATATTTCAAGTAAAAAATACAAGCTATTAGTGTTTTTCATTTCGACTTGAATGAGGCTTCACCATATTTAGTCCGGGCTGTGGGAATGACCAGCAGACCAGAGCCAGAGCCAGATCTCCAACTATGGGGCTAATGCTTTATTTGGACATCACATAAGTAACTTGAAGACTTAAATCATTCAAAGAGTGACAAAGGTTTTTTAAAAGTCGTTATTTGGGTTATTTACTTGAAGATGACCTGTTCTGCCGTGTGAGATCAAAGTCTTTATGTGATGCATCAACTATAGTATATTCTTGTTTTATTGATTTGACGATTATAAAAGGAAAGTATAACAACAAGGCAGTGACTAGTGTGAAAAAAGAACAAATAAAATATTAATGTCACCTAACAAATACCTTGTCTGTACAGCTTTCATGTGGAGGTGTCTCCCAGGAGATTTAGCCTTTAAGTGAAGCAGCACAGGTCTCGAAGTGAAGTGAGCTGGAGTGCTGTGTTCTCTTTGTCACTCAGGCTCCTCATCTGCTCTGTCTTTGGAGAGATGCTTGTTTTCTCCCTGGGTGTCCTCCTTCCGTCAGTCTAATCAGCCTCTTTAATTACCCTCCTGACACTCTGAGGCAGAGCTGTGGAGGATGGCACACACTGGGCTCACGAGGGGCATCTGTGGAGGCACTGGGGCTGTGCCAGTCCAGCAGCAGAGCCAGCTCGTGTCTGTGGCAGCACTGTCGTGATAAATGCACGCATGCACTGTGTCCTCTAACAAGACAACAGGGGAAAAGCAGGTTGAGGACATTCTCAAGGTGCTGTCTGTCTGCAGCTTAAGGTGAGACACTGCAGGTGAAAAAACATTTAAAATGAGTGAAATCAATTTGAAACTTTTGCTGTATATTACTGATACAAATGTGAGGAGCAAATGTATCACACAATATTAAGATACTTATCTGTATGCAAAAAAATGAACAAAATTGCCTATATTTTCTGCTACAGCTAAATGGATGGAGCCATGTTTAAATATATGATTGTATTTTGTTGATATAATAGATATAAAAGGGATCTCCAACCAGTAGCTCGGTAGCTACCGGTAGCTCACCAGCCCTTTCCAAGTAGCTCGCCAAAGGCTTTCTACATTTCTACATTTGCCAAACTTCTCCAAACATAGCAAAGTATAAAGCAGAAACTACTGCCATTTTCTTTTTTTGAGTTGAAGAGTCATCCTGTCTATCTAGTCCATCTAGTCACGTGTGTTTCTTGAAGTATAAGTAGCTCGCTGCCATTTTTGTTACGCAAAAGTAGCTAGCAAGGTATAAAAGGACCTCTGAGCTATAACAATTTGTTCAGAGAGGATTTTGGATATCCTGTGTAGTTTTGGAACAAACTAGTTATTAGCTTTAAAGTCAAATTACTTGAGTAAGCGTACAAAAGTATTTCAAATTTTACTTGAGTACTGAGGAACTGTTTTGGTGTAGTGACAGGTTGTACTTTGACATTGCCAATGCCAAAGCTCTACTATGTGCTGTGCTCTAGGTCTTGGTTGAGCACGCAGGTCTATTTTAGGTTGAAGAAAATCAATACGGCACAATAATGTAATACAACTGCTTTTTTTGTAGTTGAACTCACTGAAGAGGTCACAGCTGGGATTTTAACTAACAACCCTCCATATGTTTACTCACTATACTTGGACACTACTTAAAGTAATATTGATTACACAGCTGGATATGCATGTGGGGAACATTTTGACGAACCAGAATATTTTAGGCAGGAAATTTTCGATCACACCAGTAACTAACAGCACAATTAAGTTGGTTGAATTTCATTCTGATGTGAATTGGTCACATTCACATCATTAGCTGCCGGTGGTTGCCATGTTGGAGAGAAGTCGTGACACCTGTAAATTGCACAGAGGTATTGATGCAGCAGTCATCCATCAAAGCGTTACCTGGTCGATCTGAAAAGCCTGAAAAACACACAGGCCCTTTCCAAAACCAATTCCTCTTTCCTTCCCCCCTACTTCCACTAAATCCTCAGTGAAGGCACCTTCAGATGTTCCTTCAGAAGAGCGTTTGAAGCTGTGGCTTTCATCCTCCAGAACAGACGCCCCTTTACTGTGTCAGCCCCGCCCACTAATGTCACAGAAATCACAAGTCTGAGGGACAATATTTTCAACTGAAAATAATTTCCCCCGGCACCCCGTACGTAGCACAAAGCATCTGTCATTCTACAAGTCATCTAAGGCTTAAAACCTTTAAACTTGATTGCCCCGAGCAAAGCTATTATATAAAACACTAGATTGGACACAAAGCTTGTTGATGTGGCAAACGTGGCGGCCATCTTGTGACTGGCCGGTGAGGCTAATGCTAATAGCAAATAATGTAAAAACGGGGACACGGTTTTCGTTGATATAACATCAGAATTTGAGATACAGTCATTTTTTGGGATTTGCTGTATTGCTGGTAAGTCTAGGTATCTCAGTCAAGGCGACGGTGGCGCATGTAGTAGAGCGGGTTGTCTTGTAATCGGAGGGTTAGCGGTTCGATCCCCTTGCCTCCAGTGTCTGCGTACACTGATGTATGAATTAGAGTGTGAATGGGTGAGTGGTTCCTTGATGTAAAGCGCTTTGAGTGCCTAAAGCAGGTAGAAAAGCGCTATATAAATGTGACCATTGACCACTGACCATCTTTAAAGGGATGTTTGTTTTGTGGTCTTAGCTCTATTTAACACCATTCATTCTACTATTGTTGCATTACTGCCTCAAGTCAATACTTTAAAATAAGTAATGACATGACCAGAAATTGAAAAAAAAAAAAGTCATTTTAGTGGTGTTTCCTATTCATTTACCTTGCACTATGTTTCAAAGGCCAGTCACAACACAGAGCACACCATTCGTTCCAATGTATCACTATGGTGAGGTTCGATCTGTGTTTTATATAATATCTTTGGACCCACGCATGCACAGATGCAATGTGCACTTCGCTTAAGGCCTTAAAGCCTAGTATAGTTGCCCGTTCAGGCCACGGCCAATGTCCTGCTGCTCTCAAGACGCCAGCCCAAATCGTTCAAACTTCTGCGTTTCACCCCTGCGTTCATGTTGCAATGTATTTTATATTTATTTATATTTTTAACATAAAAAGTGACAACACAAAAGCATTAAAACAGGAGAGCAATATATTTATCGAAAATCACTTGGAAGTGGGAGATTGGAGGTGTTTGTTGTCTGTTTCCTCATGGTGCGCGTGGATCAACCAATCACAGCTCCTGCATTTGACGCGGAGTGACTTTTTGGAGGAGGTGCACGTCCGAGACACATGTGTGTATGATCTGCTGCTCCTGCAAGCTCTCTGATTGGCTGCCAGGTGGGTTAAACGCAGACACACGCGGAGAACGGTCGAGTATAATCTAGGCTTTAGGTGTGACGTCATGGGAGGTGCAATCACCATCAATCAGGTGCACCTGTTGCAGCAGGTGGAGCTGATTGAAGTGAGCAGTTCAACAAAACACTTGCTCCAAAAATCCACAATTGAACTGCTGCATGTTAAATCCTGAGGTTTGAAATATAATATTTCTGAAGTACAAAAAAAAAAAGAAGATCACATCTTATTATTGGGTTAACTGATTACTCCAGTTATAAGGATTCTCTGATATAAAGTATATTTTGTTGAGTATTTCTATTGAATAATATAACTATCCTCCAGAAGGCACGCAGAAATGACCCTGGCCTGAACCAAAGAGTGACCTTACAGTGCTTGAATAATTTAAGTACTGGAAGGAACAGGTACCTGAAGATGACAAATGATCACTGAACTCAGACATGAAGACTGGACTTGACCAACAGATGGAATCAGACTGAAATTTAATACTGACACTGGACAGATGTTGAAATATTACTGTAAATGCCACAAAAACTAAGCACTTCATATACCAAAAGACATAGCAGAGCAAAAGTAAAAGAGACTGAAGAGGTGAAAGCTGACAAAAAAAAAAAAAATCATGAAAAAATAATTCACTTGCATCTAAGGAGCATGTGAACTCCACCATAACAGGTAATGATTGTCTTTCTGACTGAAGAGCCTCCTGCTTTTCATTGGGCAGTGGCAGATTTAAAACACAGAAATCGTGGTTAAAAACACAATGTCTTACACACTTAAATACAATGAAGTGTAAGCCCCGTGGCTTGGACCTAGAAGTGGAGTTATGGCGTCACACTAACCAACCGACTAAGGCCAGTAGATTATGCAGAACATACACAACGCTGGTGCTGTGATGTCATCGTTTTAGGAAAAGTTGCATAGAGGCAGTAACAAAAGAGCCGGTGTTTTGAAATCTTTCCACTCTGGGACCTATAGCTCCAACCATATTCATTTTCAGACCCCCAAAACGCTGGCTTGATATGGATGACATGTGGGTTTCATAGAATATATTTGCGCCTAGGCCTGAGCTTGTCTTTTGTGTGGATGGGGTCTAAGTTTTATAAGAATTACATGTCTGCTTGGTCCAGTGGCCTTGGCTACAGAATGACAGGTCATTTTGATATTCACAAAGCCGTTATGTCAAAAGTGTGTGTAAAGACGTACCTTTGTACCAGTCACTAATCTTGTCTCTAGAAATGAGATACACTTTGCCTGTGCTTATAATAAGCTTGATGTAAATTGTTGGTAAAGAAAATATTACCTATTGAAATGACCTTTCTAAAGTGTTGAAAGGAAATGCACCCTTGAACTGAAGTCACTTATTTTTTATTATCCTCTTGCCTCCAATCTGAATTTAAAAAGTGGAAGTCTGTCTTGCTATTTCGACTTTTAAAGTAATGTCAATTTTATAATATTTGGTAGCACTTTAGACAGTCCAGAGTAAATGCCTTGGAGTACTGGACTCTAAAGTGTAACCTAATTTTTTTCTTTGAACCAGAAATGTGAAACCAGCTCAATTGGCCTTTTTCTGAGATGAAAAACGGATAATCCACTTTCTTCTTTTTGCTCTCTGAAGACATTTATCATAACAGCAGAGCAAAGTTCAAGCTGATCTCAAGCTCTCCTCTACAGTATTTACGTGTGGAGAAAGTCCCTTTGACATAACAAAAGTAAGTAAAGTGCCCCTTGAATTTGAGTGCATTAACCTGTGGAGCACCATTGATTGAAAGATGTGTCTACAGACCAACAGGAGGCTGTCAGGAGCCCGCCACATGTCAATCTGCTTTTACATGTGGCATGAACTGGGGAGCGCCAATGGCTCTAGAGGCACGGCCGGGCACCGCACCATCGCAGACGGCTTTGACAAGACCGTGCGCCGGTGTTGGTCTGGTGATTGATCAATCCTATCGCAGTTATTATTCATTTCTTATAAGGTTATTCATTATTTGTAATGTCATTGACTTTTCTTTAAATAGAGAAGAGTAATTGCGAAATACATGAATGAGAAATAGCAAAATAGTGAGTTGAAAATTAAAATATGCCGTTTTGAGGCTGTGTTGCACCTAATTTAACATTTGGAAGTATGTGTATTAGTGTTTCAAGGCCACAAATCTGATACTGTCACAATTCCTATCAGGACCCAAAAACAGTACAGCAGATCTGGCAAGTTACAAGTTTATTAAACAGAATGTGTCAACGGACAGGTTGGAGCAGACCAGGGCAGGTAAGTTGGAGCAGACCAGGGCAGGTAAGTTGGAGCAGACCAGGGCAGGTAAGTTGGAGCAGACCAGGGCAGGTACCTGGAGCAGACCAGGGCAGGTAAGTTGAAGCAGACCAGGGCAGGTAAGTTGGAGCAGACCAGGGCAGGTAAGTTGGAGCAGACCAGGGCAGGTAAGTTGAAGCAGACCAGGGCAGGTAAGTTAAAGCAGACCAGGGCAGGTAAGTTGGAGCAGACCAGGAGCAGATCTGGAGCAGACCAGGGCAGGTAAGTTGGAGCAGACCTGGAGCGGGTTGGAGCAGACCAGGGCAGGTAAGTTGGAGCAGACCTGGAGCAGACCAGGGCAGGTAAGTTGAAGCAGATCTGGAGCGGGTTGGAGCAGACCAGGAGCAGACCTGGAGCGGGTTGGAGCAGACAAGTTGCAGGGCAGACAGCACCTGGACAAAAATGACAATATAATAAA
>OMNZ01090792.1:0-11971 GCA_900303255.1 Lesueurigobius sanzi | reverse complement strand
TCCCACAATAAAATGTTTGTTGTTGAGGTTTTAATTGAGTAAAATTGTTAAAGTTGCAGAGAAAAGTATCATCTCTGGCGATGTGTGCCGTTTCAACAAGAAGCTTGTTGGCCACCAAAAATTGGTCTGAGGGCCGCATTTGGCCCCCGGGCCGCACTTTGGGCACCCCTGTCCTACAGACACCAAACTGTTCAGTGTTGTACTTATTACGTCCTGTTCTCTAGGGTGAAGGGAAGTAACACAGAACCCAAGATGTTGAATGGGAAAAATAGATTTACAATTTATTTAGTACGCGTTAGGTAGTTTTAACAACAAAAATAGGCTCCAAAAGGGAGCTGTAACACGAGTGACTAACAACAGAATACACAGAATACAGCAGTCACCTTTAGTGACAAATAGTGTCTCAATTTACTCTACTGGTCCAGAGACCACACACACACAAGAGACACGCAAACGAAATGGCGAGCTGCACTGAGAAGTTCCAGCCGCCTCGAGGAGTAGACGGAAGAGTCTTTTATTGGACGCGGGTCGGGAGCGCAGAGGCAGGTGATTGGCAGGTGTTGAGAGGGCCGCACCAAGCCATGAGGGACGACCAATAGAGGACCGGAACGAAATCCATCCACCCATCAGGCGCAGGGACTCCAGCAGCAGTATTTACATGTACAATAGGGAACAACGTGAGACACCAGTCAGGGAGTGCAGGCGGGCCCATGCCAAGCGCCGTAACAGTACTGTTGCGATATTTTGAAGGTTTTTTTTTCAGAGGTACTTTTCAATATTTAATTCCTAGCCTGATTTAATGATTTTTGACATATAGCAAAATTAAATTAGATATCCAAAATGCTCTTTTTTATTATTTTTTTCCAACTATTATATCAACAAAATAAAACCAAACATTTAAACCTGTCTCAATCCATTATTTAAATGTGGTTGTTTATATGAGACCATAAAATGACAGAAACCTCTTCTAATATTTATGTCAGTAATATAAAGCACAAATTTCAAATTCATCTACAGTGTCTCGTCTTAAGCTCTATTTATAAACTAATTACAAAATTAGCATTCATACTTTGCCACCCGAGCAATTTGATACCAGATGATCTGCAATTATCCGAATGATGTTTGAATCCATGCAATTCGCACAATTGTCCTCATGATCAATCTAAAAATCCATCTATCTATCTTTATACCCCTACCTGTTACTTTTTTGTTTTTTTAATAAAGAAATCCTTGTAATTGCTTTGTTTTTCTTTGATGTAGCTATGGCGGAATAGGTCTGCTGACAGCTCCATGATAAAAAAGCACAGAAAAAGTTGTATATTGGGTCATAACAGCGGCTGTGTCATTGATATACTCTTGTTTTCCTTGTTACTCTGTTGACAGATTCGGCCTCATCCTTCATCGGAATGAGCCTGTCCTCCACAAAATCGACCTGGAGACGACATCCTACGTGAAAAACATCAGCCTGTTGGAGTACAACTGCATCCCCAAATCCATGGCCTACACCCACCTCGGAGGCTATTACTTTGTCAACTGCAAGGCCGACTCGACAGGGGCCACCCAGCCGCAAATCATCCTGGACAGCGTTACCGACAGCGTGATCGGATACAACCGGCACGTAACCGGAACGCCGTACGTCTCTCCCGATGGCCACTACTTGGTTACCGTCGACGACAGCGACGGACTCATGAGAATCCAGACCGTCTCGGAGCGCGGAGAGATCAGCGACCCCTTCGACATCCACACCAACCTCCACCTGTCGGACGTAGCCTTCCAGAGGTCCTTCACCGAACTCCACCAGTACAATCTTTTCGGCAGTTCCGGACGCCAAACCGATGTGCTTTTCGTAGAACTCAGCAGCGGCAAAGTGAAAATGATCAAGAGTTTGAAAGAAGCCACGAAGTCCTTCGAATGGCCGTGGAACGCCAAGAACAGGATTATGGTGAGCAGCGGACTTTTCGGACAGTACCTCATGACGCCGTCCAGGGAATCGCTGTTCATTTTGGACGGGCGGCTCAACAAGCTCAACTGCGAGATCACGGATGTGCTCAAAGGGAACGTGGTGGTGTGGGTGGGCGAGTCCTAGGTTTCCGCTACGATCGGTTTTCAATTCCGCGAAAATGTACTCTTGCACTGTTAAGTTTTGTCAGAGCAAGATACTGTATGTCCGAGAACCAAATTGAAGAAGTCCAACTGAAAGACTGGCTAAAGTTCATGAGCTAAGGCAGTTTACGAAGAGCAACATCATGCAACTCATTCTTTCATCTCGCGATTACAATTGGATGGCAAATTTGGCAGGCCTTCATTGATGCAAAGTTACCAACGATCAGCTGCACATTCTCCATAACTTTTATTAACTTTTCTCTTTAGAGACTTAAGAGCATTACTACAATGAATTATTAGGCAGCAGCAAATGAAAGTGGTAATTCACAACTTTTTAATTAAATGCTCATCTTGACAGGGCACTTATAAGCCAAGGATAAATTTATGGAAAGTAAAATTCATGCTGATTTTATTTTTGGAGCATTTTTCTCTAGAAAACCATTAGTAAAATCTTATTTCGACTCACTCCTAACAAACATACACAGTCTTCAGGCACATAAGTAGTTACATAATGTTGCTTGGCGTATATTGTAACATGGAACACCCGCGATTCGAAAGAACACTTGGCTTTGAAATGTGACACTTTGCGTGAATTGGATCGATTGTAGTAGTGTCTGCGAATGCTGTAGATAATCTCTAAACAACCCGGTACATATTTAGTCAATTGGCAACTAGGACTGCACGATATGAGAAGACATTGCGATATCTGATAACTGTACGGACTGTTGAGTTAGTGATGTACCGTGATATATTGCATAAATTAACTAGTCAAACTGAGTGAACAAAAGGACCAAAATAGCGCTATTTTGGAAGAAATGAAGGAAAATCTACAAAACTGGGCATTTTCAATAAGTAAAATGAACTATAATTCTGGGAGGCCGCTGTGTAAAGAAGAGAAAGTCTAAATTTCCATTTGATTTTTCCCCGTAACCTGCTAAAAGGACGCGGTTCGCGAACATTCTGTGCTATATTGTGAAGGTGGATCTGATATCACCAAGTAATTAAGAGTCCAGGGTCCAATGTCAAAGTTGTTTGCCCAGGACCAATGTTACAGCCAGCCAATCAGGGGGGAAAACTTGAGATGTCATGACAAAAATTAAGTTTAGGAATAGGGAACGGTCCGCTGTAATTCGATAGATTTGGTTTGTATGAAAATATACCTAAACCTAACCCCAAACCTAGCCCTAACCCTAACCTTAAAGATTTCTCTGTTCCAAAACGTAATTTTTATCATGACATCTCAAGTTTTCAAAGCAGACCGTCCCTCCCGAGCCGACTATCTAGCACAACTGGCCCCTGATTGGCTGGCTGTAACACTGCTCCTGGGCAAACACCTTTGACATTGGCCCTGGACTCTTAATTCCTTGGTGATATCAGATCCTGCGCTGTATTGTGAAGCCCTATCGGCGACGAAAAACGGTCCCTATATATGCTGTACATCCTCGCCGTTTTAGTTTTTACCCATCCCGAGTCTTTTCCCGTGCCTTGAAAGGAAAATTCCGCTCCATCCGAGGAATTAGCGTAATTATTCCCAGCGTGACTGAAACCCATACTCACCTCTTTTCTTTGACCCGGGCGCAAACCTCCCGCTCGGCTCTATCTGCCTGTCCGACGCTGCCGACTCCTACCTAATTAAAAAGGGCCCTTGCTGTGATCCCATCCCGTTTGAAGTCGAGACGTAGAGAGGGACAAGAGTGCTTCATTATGGCTGCGCGCCCCGTAACCCCCCCCCGAACCCCAAATTATAAGCAGCGCCGCCGGTATAGGTCTAACCGTGACGTGTGCGGTTTTCTCGTCTCCTTGTTCCTTTATTCACGACCGGAAAGGAAGCTGTAGACACACGCACCAGCTTTAGACACACCGCACGTAAATGTAAACCGTAGGAAATTCAAAATGTAGAGACTGTAGAGCACCTGTATTTAAAACAGCCCAATGAAAATGTAATGATAACGTAACGGACCAAAAAAGCTGGATCTGTAATAGTGAGTAATGGTGTGACTTGTGAAGTTATTATGCGTTCTTTTGGTATGTTGGGGTATGTGGTTGTTGGCAAAGGGTGGCCATATTTCCGTGATTGGGGTGTACATTTGTTCATGACAATCCTTTCGCAAATGAAGGTTAAAGATTTTGACGTGGAAATTATGTAGCACATTAGCAGAGTAGCCTGTGACAAAACGATTTCAAAATTTCTGGCATCACAACAGGAAATATGGTCATTCTAGTGTTCTAAAGTTGATGTTGATGTTGAGTGTTTTTAGGGCTACACAATATTGTCAAAAGTTCACCAAATGTAGATCAAATTTAGTTCCTATCACATGTTATGGCTCACTTTTTGGGGGGAATTAACAGAACAGGCCTTTCTAACTAGTATAATGAGGTCTAGGTACTTGCCGTATGGATTCGCGCAATGGCTCTTGAATAGCCTTATATGTCAATCCTAGCTTTGTAGTCACATCAGTACAGGGATCTCCAAGCTTTTTTACCCCGTGAGCTACTTTTGCATACCAAAAATGCAAACGAGCTACTTATGCTTGAGAGACAAACGTGAAACTAGGCATATATACGACTGCCAAGAAGAAATTTAACACAATGAAATACAATTACAGTCATTTCTGCTTTACGGTTTGCTATATTCACCTAAATGTTTGGAGATGCTTTGCTCATGTAGAAATGTTGAAAGCCTTCGGCGAGCTACTTGGAATTGGGCTTTGGAGATCCCCACATTAGTACAATTAAATGCTTGAATTTTAGGTAATTTACACTCCATATTATGCCATTTGTGCTAAATTTCATCATTTTGTTTTTCATATGTCCTACCAGAGCCACTACTTTCAGTAGAAATTAAATTACACTAGGAAAGAAAATTCATGTGATTAAAAAAGTAGGCAACAACTAATTGATCACCAAAAAAAAAAAGAAAAATGATAAGAGAAATCTCATTGGTCAATTATGTAGGTTGATCTTCCCTATACTTATTATTTCAACTGCGTATTGTGTAGCCCTAGTTTGAATATAATGTTATGCTAACCGATAGTTGCAATGTATTACGTAGAAAGCCTTTGGGGACGGTCTGGGAGAACTCCTTCTGAATGTCGCTGCAGTAACATTGTAGCTAACCTAGCTGGTCTGACTGGACGTGTTTAGCTGGACACATTTCTATGCATTCTCACCCTAGCACTCGACGGATCTGTGAATCACGATGGGCAAATGGAACTCCCATTAGGAATGGATTCCTGATGTACAGACACCCTCTCACCTTCTTACTGCTAATGTACGCCTCTTAGTGAATGACTGGCCGCGGGGAGACGGTGTAGAGGTCCAGAGTGGTCAGAGCAACTGACATTTCCTGATTTGTTTTCTATTATATGTGACAGAAAAGCAAGGACGAGCGTTTGATTGAATGGCTATGTTGATATATGATAGGTTTAGTTGATAATTGCAGTAATTTAGCCTATTTTATACCAATTTGTACGCTTCCATTAGCAAAATATACATTTTTCTCAGCATTTTGGACACTCAAAGACAAAGTAAAGCCCCATGCCCTGCATTGTTCAAGCCTTTTACAAAACTTCAAACCCCCATATACTGCAAAATATGATGTCATGTGAAGTTAAAATAAGGTTTTACATTACTTTAAGTAATTGGTTCAACTTATCAATTAAAGAATTTGCCCATGATATTTGCTCATAAATTAAAGGGGGGGGGGTGATTTTAACACATTTTAAAATTAAAGGCCCTATACCAGATTATTTTTTGTTCACACCAATGAAAACAAACTTCCTTATACATTCCTAACATAGATTTTTTTTTTCATTGGTTAAACAAGGTTACTCACATTAAGGTCAAATAAACTTAATTTGTGAACATTTTACTTATTTCTAGATCACTTTAAGTTTTGTGTTTTGCATTTGACATACGCCACCTTTCCTTCCGGTTCCAGTATTAGCATAGCATTAGCATTAGCATCGCCTACTTAGTTGTGGCTGTAACACGATACATAAATAACAATCAACGACGTCCACAGGAGAGTTGACTCGCTTTCTCCTGCAAGAGGGAAACAGCTTCATACGGTATGTATCATAGCATTAGGCTATGCTAATGCTATGCTATGCTAATACCAGAACCGGAAATGAAGGTGGCGTTTGTGGAGCTAGCACTAGCTTGACTCAAACGTTATGCTCATCCATCTATCCAAGTCTGAGCAGAGATGCCCAGACTTCCCGATCCACATCTCCTCCAGCTCTTCCTGGAGGATCCCAAGGCGTTCCCAGGCCAGCTTAAAGACATCGTCTTTCCAGCGAAACAGATGCCCGAGTCACCTCAGCTGGCTCCTTTCGACGTGAAGGAGTAGCGACTCTGTTCTGAGCTCCTCCCGGATCTAATTTCTACGCATACAAAACGCCTGGACTCATCGTCTCCTCGAATAGAGGACAGTGAAACAGCTAAAAACAACAGCTGAGCTCAGTTGTGGCAATTTGATTAATTTGAGCAATTATGAGTTGAAGTTATGAGTTAAAATTCTGCCAGTCAAACACATTTCTTTTGCATTCAAAATTAGAAAAACAGTAAATACATCCACTGGTATATTTTGTGTTTACGTCTCTACTCAAATTAAGTCCAAATATGCTTATTTCAAGAAAATGTCACTTTTTTTATTGATTACTTTTTGCAGAGAAAACACAGTTCACATCTACTGAATATGCAAGATCAAACATACATTAATGACACAAAACACAACTTGTGCAACGCTTTGTCATGTGGGAATGACATGAAAAGAGCAAAACTCATATAGCTATAGTCAAAAGAAGATTGTAATTGTAAGTTCAGCTCACTACTCACTGTCACTGTTGGTTACTTTGCGAATGGCCACTCTAGGTTTCTAACCCGCCTCTCCGACCGGACTCCTTTCTCCCTGGTCCACCGTTGTTTTCTAAAATGGCTGTTGACGCTAAACCCCTTTTTTTCTCTGTTATTGTACATAGCGACTGACTGTGAAATCCCTTTTGGTTACCACGGCTGTTTCTGTTGACTTTCCAAAGACACACACACACTCCTTTTGAAATCATCTTCACCATTTGTACACTTGAGCACATTGTGATCACGGCATCCTGTAAGTTCCTTCATGTGATTGTACTTTCTAGACTACACCCTTTGTCATTTTAACCCTCAAATAAAAGTTATAACATTAAGAAAAAGCCGCCGCCGTCTGATCTTTTCTTATTAAAATATGCCATGAACATTGTTGGTACACTTCGGTCCGTGTTGCTTGAGGAGCCGAGGCGCAGCGATGCCAATTACCATGCTACAGAATCAGTTACAGGAACAAGGTCAGGACTCTCGATTCCCTGCGGTGTATTTATCTCGCAGAAAGCCTGGCAATTTAATGCAGGGTTTAATAAGCGGATAAATAAATATGGTATGTATTTTTAGATGTATAGATTCAGCATGGAAACACGGGGAGAGAAAATATCATATATTAACAGCTCGGGATTTGTGTGGATATTCTTGGGATAATGGATTATGGTAAGGTAAATACAGGTGTAGTTTGTAGACATGCTTTATATAAGTAAATAAAAAACACACACACATTTGGATAGGAAATGGAGCTCGGTATAGACACGCCCACCTCCAAACTCGCTCTAGTTTTCGGAAGTTAAATTTAAAAACACATTTTTTCTTATGGACTTCGATTTCATTGAGATTAACCATTGCATGATTAGTTCAACCTCCTAAATCCAGGTCTAAACTAGTACTAACCCTATAAATTCAAGTCTAAGCCAGGTCTGAACTAGTTCTAACCATATAAATCCAGGTCTAAACGATAGGACTAGCCCGATAAATCCAGGTCTAATCTTGGACTAACCCTATAAATTCAAGTCTAAACCAGGTCTGAACTAGTCCTAACCTCATAAATCCAGGTGTAAACCAGGTTTAAATTAGGACTAGCCCGATAAATCCAGGTCTAATCTAGGACTAACCCTATAAATTCAAGTCTAAACCAGCAACAATTATGGTTTATACTTCTCAACATGGTTTAATCCCAAATTTTTATTTGTTGTAGTTTAGACCTGGTTTAAGGCTGGGTATAGGGTTAGTCCTAGTTAAACATTAATTAAACATATTTTTACTTTAAAATGACCATGAACATGTGTCAGAGGATGTATTATGTATTATGTTTATTATATATTCTTGTTAAAAACCTAAAAACTTGCTCAGGTTCTAGCCACAAATGCCCTGGACGAGTTATCGCATGACAAATTGATGTCTTACTTTGCACCCGGAAGCATAATACCGTAATATATTGTACAGTTGCGCACTTGCTTTTTTAAGTGACTCTTAACATGGATTAAATGGGACGTTTCTCATCCTTCAAAGCCTCTCTTTCTCTCTCTCCCTCTCTCTCTCCCTCTCTCTTTCTATCTCTCTTTTGCTCCTGCACAAACCAGCCTGTTTGACAATGTGAAATAACCACTATTGTGCCTTCCCTCATATTTCTGATTCACTACAAAGGCGTTCCCCAAATCCATGGATCGCTTTAAACACTACAGCCCCTTTCTCCAGTAAATCTGCCTGCTCTCGCCGTATAAACCACGCTCACCTTGTTGGTTTTACAAGAAAATCTTTGCGGCGGCACTTCCCAGCCTGCTGATTTATTTATCCCCTCAAAAGCACAGCTGCAGCTTGTATGGGCTTTGGAATGGAAGGGTGCTCAATATGACATAAGGCCCGTGCACTTATCTGTGGCATCCATGTGGAGAGGCAATTCTACCTGAACAGCACAACATGAAGCAGCTACAGCCCAATAAAAACACATACAGTATCTTCAGTCAGCACCTCTGTATACGCTATAATGAATATTTGTACTGGGACAGTGTGAGGCACCTCTTAACCAATCACGTGATTAGGGATTTATGGCACTTTAATGGGAGCCGAATCTTTGGTATCCGTTCGTTTAAGGCAAGACACTGCAGGTGAATAGGGAAAGAATTGAAATTGAGTGATGTGAGATGACTTTTGCTGTGTATTATTGACATAAAAATGTATTGCAAGTTGTCTGTCATTTTATGCTTTCATATAAAAATAAGGTATTTTAAACAATACAAGGTTAGCGATCGTGCCTCACAACAAGAAGATTCTGGGTTGGATTAGTTTAGTTTGCATGTTCTCCCTGTGTCTGCAGGTTTCCTCTGGGTGCTCCGGGTTCGCCTACCACTAATAACATGTACAATAGGATCCCCTCTGGGCCTAACCTGGCAGAAGACAGATTGATATGTGTAGCTCTCTAAATTGAGTTCTACACGTTATCAATCTGGAAAGCCTCCCGTGCAAACTGTCCGTGAAAAGGAGGGACAATCAGTACAATACTTTGAGCTGATTGGGCCCCAGTTAGGACACGCCTTCCTAAATGTGGTTTTAGCCAATCATAACAGCAAGTCATGTGACGTATCACCCGCAGCAGGAAATCTAGTCGGGATGAAAAGCACAAACATCTTTTCCATCTACAAACGCACAAAGCGCTTCCCCCTTGCTCTTTTTTTATTAGTATTTCAGCTAAAATAGAGTCAATCTACGAAGTCGTCATACCTACATATCCCGCCCCAAGCTACAGCAGCATGTCATTGGTCCGAACCACTGGTTGTGACGAGACGCACCTATCGGCTGCTGTCATTCAAGATGGATTTATTGTGAGACTGAAAATTCGGATCTCGCGACAATTCATCTTGCAAATAAAATAAATAAGGGTGAAATAAAAATTGTCAAAATTGCCTATTTTTGGCCTTGATATCTAAATAAAATAGATAGAGCCAGGTTTAAATGTACGTGGATGTAGGCGGACCTGGGCAGATCTAGGCCCTGTTCATGCAGGCTCTAAAGGCAGAGAAAGGGGGACACAATGTGAACAGCAATGAACACATAAAAGGTGAAATATATACAGTACATCATTTATACACTAAGAACAAGAGGATGGGGCTCAGTGTACCGTACTTCCCCCAGCGACATTGCTCCTAAGGCAGCCGTAGATTATTATTGCCTACCTCCTTTCGTATTGAAAACATTTACAACCAGCAGATGGATATACAGCCATATACAGATTTAAGATATTCTGTTGTGTATTTGAATGACATTCTGCATAACGTTATATTAAAATTAGTACGAGGAAGGACAAAGGAGCCCATAGCATCATGATAATTGCACATACCAATCACTGCCAATATCCACCACACATTTATTCATTAAATATTCCTTAGAGTATACCACTATCGCAGTATAGATATAAATACTTACTGAGAAAAACAGCCTGTCTTGCTTGATAGCAGACTAATTCAAGTTTCTTTAATAATAGATATGTTTGTATTTGGTCTTTCTACATGTTAAACAGTGTTGTGATTGGCCCTTCATCCTCTAATACTATTCCATTTTGGCCGTTCATGGAATAACTATGGGTGCCCCTGAATCTACAACGTAAATAAGTCTTAATAAAAGAAAAAACAATATATAAGTAAAGTGTTTCCAAACCTTTCACATACAACAGTAAATGTAGCAGTAAATAAAACTATCATGCTAGCTCACGCTAACTAGCACAAAAAATAAATAAACTTTTGGATTTGCGGCATGAATGGTGGCGACAAATCTGTAGAGATGGTGAAAGCTAAACGTTTGGTTGTGGGTGTGGCTTTAATAACTTTGTATCCGGACATTATTCCAGTAACAGCAGGTCGTAACATTCATAATCATAAAATACAATCATTTATAAACCATGAGTTCAAAACACAATAAATCCGGATGGAAGTTGGATATTGAAACATTCCTCTGAAAAACCTTCAAAATATTGTTACGGTAGGGCGTACTAAAATGGAGATGTGAGGAAAATGCGTTTTTCAAATGGTCATTGTTCTGTGGAGAAATGTTGAATCAGTGCAATAATTACACTCCTCATTGTAAAGATCAGGACATCTATTTGTTTCCAGGTGAAAGTTCACGCTAAGAGAGCAAATTGGACCAAAACCTGAGGGAAAAAGCTGTGTTTGTTTGGCATATTTGTACTTCAAATTATGAAGACTATTAGGAATGCAATAACAATGGGAAAAGCAATTCCAAAAGATACAGTAGCTGTGATTGAGATTATAATGTCACAGACTCGATTTCCGATATGACACACCTTGGAAATGACTTGTATTACTGGCCCATATCGGCGACGAGGAGCGGGGAAATGACCAAATGAACTCAACTAATGTTCAATAAACGTCTTTCAAATCAAATCAGTGAAACAGACACATGTTCAAAGACAATAGGGTTACATTTAGACTTGCAGCATCAATGACTTTCTTCACAAATACATCACATCTTCAAGATTCAAGATTCTTTATTTGTGAATGGTTCGAAATAATGTTTCTCTCATCCTTGATTGTGGAGCGGGGGGAGGGGGAAGAGGGGAGGGAGTTCAGCTTCCCGATGGCCCTGTGTACGAAACTGTTCCTCAGTCGACTGGAACTGACCTGTAGATTCCGCAGTCTCCTCCCTGAAGGCATCACCCTGAAGAGACTGTGTGATGGGTGCGAAGGGTCCTTGACGATTTTGATGGCTTTGCGGGTGAGACGGGTGGAGTACATGTCCTTAATAGAGGGGAGAGGGGCTCCACAGATCTTCTCTGCTGCTCTCACGACGCGCTGGAGGCTCCTTCGGCAGGAGGCAGTGCTGGCGCCGTGCCACACAGTGATGGAGCTGGTCAGGATGCTCTCTATAGTCCCTCTGTAGAAGTTGGACATAACGGAGGCTGGGACTCTGGCTCTTCTCAACTTGCGGAGAAAGTAGAGTCGCTGATTACTTTTCTTGACCAGTGATGTGGTGTGCATGGTCCAGGAGAGCT
>OMNZ01090789.1:70533-90017 GCA_900303255.1 Lesueurigobius sanzi | reverse complement strand
GAAAAAAATTGTTTTGCACATTTTTCTGATAAAAACACAGGTTGCCTACACTAAAATGGCCACAATTTTTTTTCGCGATATTTCCAGCAGAGCAGACCCTCCAATTATTGGTCCTTAGGGTCAAAGTTAATAGAAAAAACACAAATAAAAAGTATAACGGACGATGCCAGGTTAAACCCATTTTATTGAGCTTTTGAGACTTTGGCTCCCCGACTATTAGTATGTACTGTCCATCTGTAGTCCTTAGTATGTACTGTCCATCTGTAGTCCTTAGTATGTACTGTCCCTCTGTAGTCCTTAGTATGTACTGTCCATCTGTAGTCCTTAGTATGTACTGTCCCTCTGTAGTCCTTAGTATGTACTGTCCATCTGTAGTCCTTAGTATGTACTGTCCCTCTGTAGTCCTTAGTATGTACTGTCCATCTGTAGTCCTTAGTATGTACTGTTAAGATATATATTCGATATTTAATACTGTAAATGTGTCCTTTTTCTTTTTTTGCCCTCTCTTATGTCCCAAAATGTGTCTGACCGAATAAACTAAACTACTACTACTACTACTACTACTACTACTACATATTCCCAGATAAGTACGTATTCTGTTATTCTATACTTGAATTTGTATCTTTATTATTAGTGGTATAGCTGTTAATTGTTTTGTTGTTATTATTATTAAAGAGCTCCTGTGACAACGCAATCTCCCTTGTAGATCAATAATGTTTGTCTAAGTCTCAGTAAGACTAACCTTAAAAGCCGTCTTTTGGTTCTAATTGACAAACGTACTGTGTTGAAATACTAGCTAGTTTTTCTCATTTTGCGATATTTTCTCCCGCACTTTTCCCCACTGTAAGATTTGTAGTTGTAACAGACATAATAAACTACTTAACATCCTGCTGCATTTGTCACACTTCACGTCAAATGTCTATATTAACCAACTAAATGAGCAATGAGGCTTTCAATAAGGTCTTTGTTTTTAGCAACAAAAAGCTTTTTTTTTTTACTCCCATTTCCCAACAGGGGACAAAGTGTTTTAGTGCTCATGTGAGATAGCACCGTGCCATAGGTTAGACTCATGTGAGCCACATTAACATTCAACCCTCAGGTACAAGCGGAGCACCTTCAGGCAGCAGATCTCCACTGCACCAGCGTGAGAGAATTTATGGACCCAGATAATCACCCTAACCACTCACTAAATTTAGTGTTGTATGCAGATTTAGGATGGAAAAGAAAGATAAACAACCTTACACTGCAAAAACTAATATAAACATAAGCTAAAGTTTCTTGAAAGAACATCATTTTGAGCAGGTAAGTAAAATAAGACTAAATAAATGTCACTTGCAAAAAATCTCATTCCATTGGCAGATTTTGTTTAACTTGGCAAGACAGAATTACTCAAATTAAGATTCAATATTCTTGCCTCCAGAAATGTATTAAGATATCATTTTTTGCAGTGTGCCACTTAAGTTCTACATTTTTGGGTATTTCAACGTATATACAGCATATATATATTTTTTACTTGATCTTTAAAGAACAAGTCCGGCTGAGATTTCAGAATATCTTTTTTCAGGGGAGTCCTGGACTCACGTGAGGTATTGTACATGTTTTTAGTGGTAGGGGAAACGCAGACGAGAGAGAACATACTAACCCTGAGAGAACATACTAACCACAGAAAGGCCTCCATCAAACCCCTGGACCTTCTTACTGTGAGGTGAAAATACAATTGATAAATGGATACAGTTGTGCTCATTAATTCACATTCCCTGGCAGAATGTTTGATTATCTTTTGGCCATTTTGACACAAAAAAACATTTTTCTCTCACTCATAGTGGTCGTGTGAAGCCATTTATTGTTAAAAAAAAAGCTGTTTACTCTTTTAAAATCATAATGAAACTAGCCTAATGTTCCTGATCTAAAGTTTACCTGCTGTACATCTTGAAACAAACACCACCTTTTTCATAGAGTACTGTATTTCAGCTAAAGTTTTTCATTGCATCCTGAATAATTTTCCTGGCAGTTGTTGCTGATCATATACACTTTTGATCAGGGGCTTTTTTGTAGTTTCTGTTGTCTTTATGATTTGAAAAGAGTAAACACATTTCTTTGACAATTAATGGCTTCACACAACCACTAACCACGAGTGAAAAAAGTTTTTTCTGTTATCATTCATATTCTCTGAAAGAATTCTGCCAGGACATGCAAACTTATGAGTACAACTGTGTACTGAAATGTCCTTCGCCCTGTTTTCCAGCCACACTGACAAAAGTAGCCAGTTAACACTTTCCTTCCTCCCATGTCAATTAAACACAGTGTGATAAAGCATTTCACACAGAAGGCGGACAGACACCTTGCCTAATTCAAATGTAGTTAATGAGCGCACTGGATTTACCAATGACCCAATTATGCTCACAAATGGTGTGTTACCAAAGCATAATTACAGCCTAACAATGCAATTAAGGAGCTTAAACGTGGATGATCCAGGGTCAGTTTGGTCTTGTAACTAAGTCTGCTAAAAATAAATAAAGACAAGTGAAAAATATATATTTACATGGAGTTGCTATACCTTTTACTGTATTCTGAACCACTGAAGTTTAGTTTTTTATATCTTTGGTGCTAAATATAGGACCCGCAGTCTTTCACACAGAGACAGGAGGCACATGTCGAGAACAGTGATGTGTGTCTACAGCTTAAATAAGACACAAAGGTGTTAATGACAGGCAGAAACGCATATAATCACCTTAATAATACCTCAATATATGCCATTCTTACACTTATCTTATTTTAAAGCTCTAAATGTATTACATGTAACAGCACAATCAAGTTCAAATTGCACTTCCCATTGTTGCAATTAATCTTCATTATACAAAACACATACGACTACAGTATGTTAATAGTTAATAGTATGATATCATAATATATATATAATATAAAATATTATTTTAGTTGTAAAGGTAGCCGAAGCACAAGGACCTCCTGTCTGCAGTAACTAACAATAATATACAGTATCGGTCAAAAGTTTGAACACTTTTCATGTATTGGCTTTTCTTTATTTTCAACGCTATTTACATTGTATGACTCTCACTATGAATGGACACATGGAATTATGTAGGAAACAAAAAATAATGTGAAATAACTCAAAATATGTTAAATTATTCAAAAATGGCAGCCTTTATTCATGTCATTTTCTCACTGAGCTTCATAAATAGTTTTCAACAGTCTGTGAAGTGAATACAGTTCTGGTGACTACATCGTGAAGCTCATGAGAAAAAGTGTGAAAAGCAGTATTCAAAGAAAAAAAGTGGCTATTTGGAAGAATCTATTTCAACCTTTTTGTGTTTAAAACTTAATTCCATAATTAAATGTGAATAGTCTTGAAACAAAAGGAAAAACAATACTTAAAGAAGTGCTTCCAAACTGTTTATGTGTATATGAACTCATTATCAGGTCTCCACTTGATGTTATAGCAGTAAAACATCCCTTGTATTAGTGTGATGTTTCATTGTTCTCTCAAAATATGTTTCAACGGGGTCAAAGTTGAAAGGTTTAAATTGTTATTTGTCGCTATGGGTTGAAGGTGTGCCTCAAAGCTGCACCAGTTGAGAACCAGCGCGATAATGCAATATAGTTAATTTATAATAATAATAATAACTAATTTGCTCTATATTTTTTTGCTGTGATCTCTTTGAGGTGCTTGTTTTCTCTGTGAGTTTCGGCAGTTTCATGTCCGTATGCTAGACTGGCCATGTTACGACATCCCGTTTTAGTGCAACAATTATTGTCAGAAGAAACATTGCGATTTCACGTTGTCACAATTTATGGCATGATAATGATTGATCTTCTTTGACATCCTCATAATGGAGTCGAAATGGTCTGCGCTCGAAAAACACAAGTTTGTTAAAAATAAATCGATGCATGCATCTTTAAAAATAAGGTTTACATGAAAGAAATGCTGCTGTTAATGACATCCGCAGAGAAAATGCAACAATGCAGCTTTTGTAAAGTTTCTTGGTTTAAACTTCAACAGCCTCGAGGGCTTCACTAACTTTTATGCTCGAAACAAAAAAACAAGGAAACAGTTGTGTTGGCTCACAGCAGTAGGACTGTGTTGAGCAGTTTCTTTTTTTTTCCCGTAATGCTGAAAACATATTTGTGATGGCCTTTTACAAGATACATGAACAAGAATAAACCATTTGGCCGCTAGAACAATAGAGCACTTTGTATCGGAGTTTAAAGGTCTCTACGCTGAGGACCTTTTAGTGCTGCAGTGAAGACACAAGAAAAACTGTTCTACTTTAATATCCTGACATGACACTGTGCGCAGGCCATTCCACAAAATGACTGAAAGTTCATGTTAAATGGGCTTCCTCCTAAAGCCAGGACTAGACCAAAAGCAGGACAAATAATAAATAAAAGTGGCAAACTAGATTTATTTGACCTTTAAATAACCAAGAAAGTCCCATTGAGGTTTAGAATTTCAATTTTAGGGGAGTTCTGGCCCCAAGGGGAAACTGGAGCAAACGGAACTCTTTGCAAACACGAGAGGAACATGCCAATGAGTACCAAACCCTCCTTGCTGTGAGGCAAGTGTGCTGAACACCAGCCATTAGGACTAGTCTTAAGCATAGAGAATATTGATGGAGAGCTAATTGGCTAGCTCTGGTCAAAGCTCGCTAGCATATAGGGATTGTTTTCAGAAGGCGGAAGTGCCCATTGAATTACATGTAAACGTTTTGGCCCCTCTTTAACTCATTATTGGAAATAGTGTTGTTTATGGCCCTCAGGTGCTTGTCCTACCACGCACTACACCATCCTGTTCTGTCTTTTAATATTTTCAACACTAAAAGAGAAGCTAACTCCCACATACCTTAATACGGAATTGTTTGGAAACAACATGGCGGCGCTCCAAATGCTAGCATGAATTGGCTTCATTAGCCTGCGCTGAAAACAATGGGGAAAGTCACGTGGGCTACGTCCATCTTTATTAACGGTCTATGGTCTTAAGCTGTGTTCCAGGCAAGTGGTAAATTTCTGACCTCGAACTAGGAAAAATGCCTTTGAACAGTGCTTGAACTGGTAATTACAACATGTAAACTGGAGATGATGGTCCCAGTTCAGACACGAACTCAGCACAACAATGGCAGATAAATGATAAAACTTTAACTTTACTGCTGCTTCAGGTCACAGCCTTCAATATAACACTATTAAGCATATTTTGAAGTATATCTGGTGTCAAGAAACATCCTCATAATGCTACCATCTTATTAGCTAACTTTGTAGCATTAGCCGTTCTGTTTACGAGTTTATTCAGCTGGAACGCTCTGAGGTCATAAGTTTCAAGAGGGAAAAATCCCAGTTACCAGTTGCCTGGAATGCAGCATTAAAACCACCGGAATAAGCCCAAGGGCCACAATTTGGGGACCACTGTCCAAAGCGTAGCAAAGCAAAAGTAGTCGTCTTTACAGGGTCTAGGATTGCAAACGTTTCACTTCTCATCCAAGTGGTTTCTTCAGATAAAGTGGTTCCGATACGGAGCAAATTACAGTAGGTTAAAGTCCTGCTTCTGTGGGGTGGACTCAGACTTGCCATTAGCTCCACTTTGTTGATACTGTAACTACAACTAGGACTCTAGGACAACTCACACAACCAGAGGGTAGCTGGTTTAAATCTCACCGTAGCCTGTTGTAATGTCACAGTAATGAGGCCATTACGGCAGATGATGCATTTGGTATAAAAATCACCATAAATGAATCAACTTAACAGCACCAAATAAAAAAGTACTAAAATGTGAACAATGGGATGGGATTCATTGTAATATTATCCATTTGTGCCCAGAGTTTCCTTATTTCCCATGACTGTATCCCATAGCACTCTAAATTCTTTTATCCAATTCATAAAGACTGGTCACGGGACATTCATTATACATCCCCATAATGTACAGACTAAAACTTTGTTCTGGCATAAAGCCTTTTGAAAAAAAAATCCAGAAATCATTTTTAGGAAGTTGTACATAGATTTCAAAGCATTGATCCCCCTCCCCTCTTAAATAGGCCCAGGAATGAGGAGCTAATTACGAGCATTCCTGCCTGAATTAGCGTTTGGTGTGTGGTAAGGCAGTGTTCGCCGCGCTCCTTATCCCTCCACAGATCCCGTACTTATTCCCCCAAAAGTTCAGAGGTCACTTGGTTAATTAAGAGGCCAATCAGTCTTTAGATAAACTCATCGAAGCTTAATGTTTGCACTTTTTGAGGTCTCGTCGCTCCGCCTGGTACCCCCCGTGCTAATCTAGCCACAGACAGCAGAGCAGGTTAACCCAGCTCAGCAGCGCCAAGCTTCAGCGGCCTTTTTCTTTCTCAGTCAATGAAGAATGTGCGTAAGCCCAAGAAACTACTCAAACTTTGTGTATTGTACAAAAGCCGGGGGGTTTAGGGAGAGGGGAGCGTTAAATCTCTCAAAGAACAGTAGATTATGGAGTGAGTAACTAATGTTTATGATTCACGAAGAGGCCGATGTTAATGAGATACTCTGCTATTGTTGTTGTGGTGAGAGGCTCGTGCCACACAGGAGGAGGTAGCAGGGCACTCAAGTGAGGGCACAGCTACTCATGTACATAGAGTAAACAATTCAAAAAAAATAAGTATTTGGTCAACATACAGGGAAGCTTTTCGTAACATAAAATACAAATGAAGAGTTCGTTTGCAAAAGCAGATGTCTCCGTTTTGAAGTTTTTGCAAAAATGTTTAATATTTTTATTACCATACTCTACAGGTGACACCAGTGATAGATGCATCAATTTAATCAGGAACAAGTGATTTCATATTTTTGATGTGGAAAATCAGATGTGGTCATTAAAAACACAGCTCCACAAAGAGAAAATTACAAGCAATGGTTGATCTTTGTCAATGGCACTTATCGGTTTTTGCAAATGAACTCTTCAAATATGAGTAGTAGTCATAAAGTACTACTCAGTTACTTTGTTATACATGGTAAACATGTTTTATTGTTTATATAACAATAACAAATCCTAAAGCAATGTTCAATGTTTTTTTTTTTTCATTTCCCACGAGGCTTCCATAAACTTACAACAAGTATAGTGTTCAAAATAACTATACAAACTCCAATAGAAGACAGAGAAACTATTCTGCATTATTACAAGAAGGCACTGAATAGTAAACAATTTGCATACTTAGCAAAAAGGAATTTTCTTGGATACTTTTCACGACTAAACTCTATATTAAGGAACCAATTTAAAAGCCAACGTTCCATAAGATCTGATTTCCTGTGTGTCCCTGTAGAGAAGCTACTTCCACTTAATATTTTTTAAAG
The DNA here is from genome assembly GCA_900303255.1 of Lesueurigobius sanzi. Taxonomy (NCBI): domain Eukaryota; kingdom Metazoa; phylum Chordata; class Actinopteri; order Gobiiformes; family Gobiidae; genus Lesueurigobius; species Lesueurigobius sanzi. The sequence goes on along the minus strand of OMNZ01090789.1, from coordinate 82,700 downwards.
ATTTCTGCCATTGTGTTAATTACTAAAATATAGCACTTACAATTAAACACATATGACAGCATGCACTGTCTGATTCCTTATCACATGCTAAAATATGCAAAAGAACAACACCACTAAAGTAACTTTGAAAACTTCAAACTTTAACAACTTCCATCTCACCTTGACTTAGTGCAAAGAAGCAAAGTCTCCACCACATTAAAAATCATTCGTAGCACATTCCCATCCACGGAAAGTCTTTGAAGTGGACAATTGTAAAATGTTACACAACGCAAGCATTTAAAAGGATAAAATTAACAATTTGTCGTTCAACTCCGTAAAATGCGTAAAGTAAAAGTCACTAACTTTGAACAAAAGCAGCAAACTTACCACACCACTGCGCTCCCTCGACACAACGCGCTCTACTCATACAGAAAATCTGACCAGTCTCCTGTCCCTTGGCCTGCCAAAGAATCAAAGCTATGAAAAGATGTGAATGTAGCTGAGCAAATAGGATTAAAGATGGCTAAATCCAAATGGCTGGAAGCACAGCATGCATTAAAGAGGAATTCTCTCAGAAAAAGATAATCCCTATGTACGCATTTTAACACACTTCACTCACTTCAGAGCCTTTTTACTACACATACACTCAGTAAGTAAACCACAACTGTCTGACTGTCTGCCTATAAATACAAAGCAGACCATATCTATGACACATGTGGCTACTTTAGCCGCTGGAGCCTCAGGAAACACAGTGTCATTGGAGGCTGCACAAAATGTGTACAGCAAGGAATAAAATGTATCAAGGTAATGCAACTGCAATGGGATTCACACAGTCGGGATATTTCTTCTCAAAACTAGGACTGGTGAGAAGAAAGTAAAAAGGATTAAGCCCAATCTCCTTCAAAAATTAAGAGTTTTTGTGCAGGTTTAAGGCGAATTAGTCAAAAATGTCTGGTTACTGCTTCGTGCTTAGTAATATATTGTGATAGTGAACCGTGGGGTGTGTCGGGCTGAATAGTAGGACAGGGAGAATATATTTTGTAATATACTGTATAGTGATAAGTTTTAGTAGTGATAATATTGTATAGCAATGCAATAATCATAGCATGCATATTGTCTGCTCATCTCTGGACTCATGTTGATGTCACATGTGCATATTCGGTTTGTCAGACTGTTCAACTTGGGTTACAACTTTTTATCAATTTGTGCTTTTATTTTCAATTAATTCAAGCTGAAGTGAATGAGCAATGTAAAAATGAATAACTATACTTGAATTCTTCTTCTTCTTTTTGTATTGCAACATTATTTTTGCCCCATAAATGTATGTTGTAAAAGTAGTAAGTGTGGGAAAAGTAAGCCTGATGCGTGAAGTCTTCATTGCGATATGGTTTGTTGATGTTGTGTGTGGTCAACCCAAATAATCCATAATGTGACGAAAAGGGGTTTACCTTTTCCGTAACATATTGACTCCGAAGGACGGCTGTGACGGTAAAAATACCTATTTGGTCACATTTTGCCTAAAAAGGATAAACCTTTAACGAATGACAATATTGGTATTGCAATGTACTCCACAAAGATGTAATTTCTTGGTGGAGAAGGGCGTTGCAAGGTGGCATATGCATAAAACTCTTCAGCAAAAGCCGTCACTAGGGCTACTACATTTTATTAACATTATCAATGATCTGGGAATCTTTTTAAACAGACATTTTCTGTCTTCTCTACATGCACACAAGTCACATCTGAATAACAATTACACTGACAATATAATGTACCGTATTTTCCGGAGTATAAGTTGCACTTTTTCTCATAGTTTGGCTGGTCCTGCGACTTATACTCAGGTGTGACTTATATATTCATTAATATGTTACGTTAACATACCAGACACATATTCAGTTCGTTGTTTATGCTTCTTGTAGCTGAATAACCATCGATGTGTTACGTTAGCATACCGCACACCTATTCAGCCTGTTGTTCTCTATTCTATTGTTATTATTAGAACTTGCCTTTCAAGATGAAATGTCTGTTCTTGTAAAATAAATTTCCCCCCAAAAAATGCGACTTATAGTCCAGTGCGACTTATAGTCCGGAAAATACGGTAGCTTTCATGTTTCACACAAATGGCACAGCCCTAGCATCACGAGTACGTAGTGAGAGAACTCACCTTGAGCACCTCCATGGGCACCTGGGCGGCATGGGGCGGGGGCGAGGTGACGTTGATGGCGGGGGTCTGTGTGCCAGTGGTTTGTGGGTAATGGGTTGAGGACTGTTGGCTCCTCTGCTGCTCTCTGCGCTCCTGCTCCTGGAGCTGCTCCCTCATCAGCTGTTGGCGCAGGAGGATGCGGGACGGCACAGACGAGGAGCACAGGGGGGGCTTCGATGCTCCCACTGACTCCGACGGGCTGCAGGGAGTGAGGGAGGGGGGCAGAGGGAGAGGGGCAGAGGGAGGGTGAAAGGAGAGAGAGAGAGAGAGAGAGAGAGCATGAGGAGGGTAGAGAGGATTGGTCAAGCAAAAGATCAGTAGGTAGGGGGTGGAGAGGAGACAGGAAGAACAGAGGTTAACATGATGAAAACACATCAAAGGAAAAGTTTGACTGGTTCAAATGGTCTAAAACGGAGTGGGTTGGATTTACACATACAATATAGAGGCAGGCATCGTCAGGCCCGGGGGCAAAAAACAGTTTCCTATAATTGACCAAGATAATTTTGAAAAACATTCTTACCCATATACTGGGGACAAAAATGTCTCAGATGGGAAAACGCTTGAATTGAAAGGATTTACAATTACTTTGAGTAGATTTATCTTAGCAATGGAACAATATGTTTTTCTAAGGACTCAATTTAAGTTTTGCTTTTTAAATTTGACCTGTACAAGTTAAAATTAAAGCTTGTTCCATTGGCTCTCATTTCAAGACATACATTCTCTAAATTCAAGCGCTTTTGCCCTCATTTATCTCATTTCAGATGGTAATTTCTCTTACCTGATTAACCAGGCCCAACACGTTTGACAGAGAACTTTACGAAGACGCATTTGAACAGAATGTAGGAGGGTCTGATTGATCAGGCTATAATTTCTCTACTTCCGATCTTCCTACATCATCCTACACATAGAAAATACTGAAGATTCCTGAGTGTCTGTAAAAATCTCCCCTGTGAGGTCATATATGATGCACAACTCTTACATGTAGCAAGTAGTGAAGAAACCCGGCCCCCCATCACCCGGGAATACAGCATAAACCCTTTTACACAAAGAAGGGCTGGGTTATGACGATAAAAAGTGAATCATGATCTGATCCCTGTGATGACTTGCTGTTTTGGTGAGATGAGATCGTCATATTGTCATAAGTGCTTTTTTTTTTATTTTATTTTTTATGCTTAATACAATTCTATGTCCCAATCCTTCCGTCCCCAACTATTTCTGCTTGGTCATCCATCTCCAATCAGCCTCCCATCAAACCCACAAGCCTTTCTCACTATAGCCCTTACACTTACAAACACAATACAAAAAATATCAATCAATCATTGGTTAAATTTATTTAAGGATCACTCGACACTTGGACGTCTAACTGCCTCCCGAAACAATCATCTGTCTATTTACAATCACGCCTGGAACACATTGATACACTATACTTCACCAGCTACAAAGTGTGAGTGCAACACAAACAAATGATTGCAAATCCTTAAGCCTGTGTACCCATTGTTTGTTTTCCAACGCCTTGAATGTTTGTATAAAAAAAGTTCTAAGCTGACAGCTTTCTCGAAGCGCTACACTGCATAAAGTAAATCTCTAGATTAGTTAAAATGGCTCAAATTCAGAATATTAATCTCAATGTGAGTTGTTGTGACTAATTAAGATTTAGTTGCACATTTGACCATGATTATTGTTATTATTTCAAGTGTCAATTTATGTGTCAACTGGGTAAGAAATTTGTTCTTGTCCTATTATTTCAAGTGAGATTCCCTTAAAGCCCGTCAGAAATAATAAACCAAGCCAAACAATCTAGATCAGTGGTTCTCGACTGGTATGGCTTCGGGACCCATCATTATGACAAACGTGACCCAAATTAAAGGTTACTGTGTTATATATACTGTAGCGCAAAATACTGTATTTTTATTTGGACATTTTGAAAAAACAACATAATTGTACATCCATTATACCAATGCACAAGCATGAGCTACACCTCATGAAAATTTGATGAGACAACTCGATAACAGTCGTTTCAACAGATTCATCTCATGCTTTTATCCTCTTTGTTCCATGGAAAAGGCTCGCCACCTACTGGAAATGCTTTCATGAGCCTCTTTTCCGTCCCACCAGTGGAGAACACCTTATTTCAAAATGTATATTAAATGGCATTTCATGTATTTATTTTAATATGCCTTTTTGTATTTATTTGGAACCATTAGTTTAATAATAATGGTTGAACAATGGTAAAATGTTTTATTGGGCCCCGGGCTACCTTGCACTGAAAATATTGGGCCCCAAAGTTGAAAAGGTTAAGAACCCCTGATCTAGATGACAGTAGTAAAAATGCCTAATCTAGGCAAAACTACTCAAAACGAGATAAATATTCTGAAATCAAGTTATGATTGAGGCTTGATTTTCCTGGGGGTAGACCGACTGAAACAAGGCTGCCAATCTGTGCCATTGCTTCCTCTGACCACCACCAACCACTAATCACACACCACATCCATTGCATTGGCGGATCCACACACATGCCACAGATGCTGAAAACAGATTGGGTGAAGTGTCTTTAGTCTTTAGTGCTGGCAGGGCTTTTCACCTTTTACGCTAAAATGAATAAATTCACTCAGTCAAGGCAACACATCTAAGAACACCTCTATCATCGGCTGAACGATTTGCCTTTCTTCTAACAGGTGACTTTTAGATATTGTTGTCATAGCACTTACAGCAAATGTGGAAAACACTGAGCCAAAACGCATTCAAAGAAAAATCCCAATGTAGTTCAGAGACACCATGACGAAGCGAGAAACTAAATTAGTACGACAAAGCTGCAGGGCAAACAGGAAGTCAGGCTAATTTGTATTGAAATCTAAAAAGCGTGAAATGTCATAATTTTATGAACTCCTCTGGGGATTTTGTCTGAATGAGCTGGATACGGCGAAAAATAACAGTACGATCTTTATTGATTGGAGAGATATCCAACGTAGCGCTAACATCGCTTTGGTGCAACTGAGTTTTGCGTATGAACCTAATAAGGTCAGGGATCCAGGCTCTTCGCTTGGACATCATTTAGGGGTCCACTTTCGAAATGCCTCAAAAACATCCTACACTACAGAAACTAAAAATCAAGCATGGGTTTGAATGACTTCAGAATATGAATCTGAATATCTTGATTTTCAATATTCAGCCGATATTTTTGCAATCCTTCAAAGAAATGTGTGCAAACTGGCAAAGCAGGTCCAGTTGGCCTTTTGACTTGCTGCATCTGACCTATTATTGTATAGATTTACCAGTACATAAAGATGTGAGACACTATTTAAACATAATATCTATCATCTAAATGACTAAATGATATATAGCCCACCTCTAATTTGACTAGATCGGTCATTTGGCTTGTTTTATGACATTTCTGACTGCTTCTAAGGTAATCTCACTTGAAATAGGAAAATAAAACCAATTTTCTTACCCCATTGGCAAATAAATTGACTTGAAATAACAAGAAATGTATTGAAACATGTCAGAAACACCCCAGAGCAAGTGAAATTATCTAGTTCAAAGGAGAAATTCTGAACTAGTCAAAACAAACTCGAATTTAGCTGAATATTCTTTTTTTTGTGCAGTGTAAAAAGACCAAATGTTCAAAATGTCCAATATTATGTATGCATGCTGGTGAATATTTGATAACCATTAATTTAGCATTCAAGCATATCAATTGATGATAAACTAAAAGTTAAAAAATAGGGTTATCAGTGTGTGTTATTATTTATAGACAACTACACCCATACAATAGATGCCATAATCTCGTTACACCAGTGCAACTGAATATTCAGCTATAACCAATAACTGTTTACGTGCACATTGCTAACACGTTAGAGTCCTGAGTCAGATTGATTATTGTGCATCTTCTAAACTACTAAAAAATAAATATAATACACAGACCCTCTGAATACAAAAAGAGGAAGATGATGCTCAAATGCCGTTTCATGTTTTCCGCTCTTTTAAATTAGTCAGCTTCTCCCCAGACGGAGCAGCGCTGGCCCAAAATAGGGGAGTGTTGAGGGAGCAGAGAGAGAGAGAGAGAGAGAGAGAGAGAGAGAGAGAGAGAGGGGGAGATCTTTCTTGATAAAACCTGGTACAATGTCTGGCTAATCCAGCTGTGCAGTAATCGCAGTAATTAGCCAGCAGCACAGTCGAGACTTCAGCATACCACCATTCTGACCCAATATCGTGTGTCTCGCCTTTGGAGTCTCCTGTACACGACAGCAAAGAAGCGAGGAGTGAAATGCAAATTCTATGATGTGGATTACTGGGAAAATGATTGTAGCTTAATAAAACAGCTCTTTATACTTCACTTTGACCAGATTTCTTTCTACTTTGATCAATAGGTTGGGTTCACGTGACATGAAAACATTCTTCATTCAAGAGCCGATAGTTTAGGTGGAGGGCAGCTGAGATGGCAGATTCTTAGTCTTAGTTCATGGCTAATTTCTCTGGAATCCCTGGGCCAATCCATATGGAACAAAAACTGTCACAAAGTTCAATGTCTTCTCTGTCAGGACATATGAACTAAGGTCTGATTATTTTCTCATAAAGGTGTGCCAAAGAGGTGACAGTATTCAAAAACATGTGCATGATGTTCGCCAGGAGAAAGGGCTTTCCGCCATAAGAATAATATGGCAGGTTTGTGAATCCGATCACTATCAAATAATGATCGAGAAAAATATTACACAATTTTCTCTCATAAACTGTTTAAATATGATTCTATAACATGGACACAACCTATTGAGTGAATTAGAGTCTGTATTTATAGGCTTTGTGTGTGTTCTCTATAACTTTTCTTTCATCACTTTTCAAGGGTTAATACAGTATTTACTATTTTCTAATTCCCACTGGCCAGATCCAAGCGCTTTGATTTCCCCTAATCTCAGTAATGCCTACATTAAAGACTGAATGGACAATGCTAGGTCCAAAATGATTTAAACAATGAGAGAATAATATGATATTTCAAAAAAACGTATTAAACATTTGGCCAAAAACTGATTCCAGGAAATGCACCTGTGAATTGTGTTAGAATTGTCTTAGAGGGTTTTCAGGTTAAACTGTTCTTCTAATCCAAATACTTGCTTGATGTTTGCTAAATTAAGTTTTCGTAGTGTTTACCAAGTCAGCCAACTTCAAACTGCTCAGTGTGTTTACGATTCTGTAAATAATCTATTGCTTCAACATCTGAACAACATTTTAGTCTTCAACAATGAATCACATGAGTATTCAGCTCGGAGCAGCCATCTCATCAGGGCTCCCTCTGCACGGACCACTCTATCACAGCTAAGTGTTCTGTACAGAGGACCTAAAATATGGAATAAACTCACAACTCACCTCACAGAGCTCTCAATATCTCAAAAGCTTTGAAAAGACTGCTTCTGAGTCAGAGTCATTTTCCTCGAGGTATATACAGTATAACTTTTGATTGGCTGTTTCTTGTGTAATATGTCTTTGCACAACTGAAATTCCTGTCATGTTTTAAAGCTACAGTATGTTTGTGTCCGTGTAGTTTACTGGGGGCTGCCGTTGCGTTGTTAAGCCCCTTGAAGGTTTTGGGTGGCTTCCATCACACTCTTCAAGTTGATTGTTCATGTTGTAGCGATTGGTGTGTGAAAACAAAACAAATGTTTATGACAAAAGGTAATTTACAAGTAAAAAGGAAACTAAAGCATTGGTTAAAGCCTGATCGAGACAATTGGATCAGAATTGTGGTGGGAATTTCAATAATGGAAAAAAGTACATACAATCTTGAAAATTGAGGATCTAAGTATGACAAGCTGCGGGAAAAGAGGACCTCATAAGATTGTTCACACTGCTATCAGGCTCTGTGTTAATAAGGACAAAATAAAGTCTTTTTGTCTTTGAAACTTTTCCTGGGAGAGGACCCCAAACCTCCCTTTTTCCTCTATATAAAGTAGAAAATGATCTGTTCTCCGTATCTATTAACTAAGAAATAAATCGTGCCGGCCTCCACGAGCAAACTTGCCTACTCCTGGTGTAGAATTACGTTCTTACAGTAAGTCATTTCTATTGTTTCCTTGTTTGTTTAGATTGTTGAATTGCTTCTGGCTCAAAAGACCAATAAAACATGCTCTTTCCTGTGTTTCATGTCTACTTTCTGCTGTTAACCTCTCTTCTCTCTTTTTTTTTCTAAAAAAAACCCCAAACAATAGCTTTATAGTGTTGAGGAGTCCACCCCCCTCAACTCATGATCCCACTCTGTCACCCCACAGCGCCACCATCAGTCCACGGGGAGTAACACACACACGGAAAATGATTGGCAGATTGACAGCGCATCAAATTCCTTCAGCTTCAGGACATCAAAGTACAATGAAGTAAAACAATAATCAAAAGCCAAAAAGTGTGACATGGTGGCAAAGGAGTTAGGCTGTAACACACATGCCAGGCTCTGTGTCAGCTTCAGGATTATTCATTGAAACATGGTACTAGCTATGCTGTAATAAAACCTACACTGCCAAAGTCATCTAGAAATAATCTAGAAATCTTCTTGGAATAAGTAGGCTATGATTGCCCTTGATTTGAATAGAGACGTTTTCTGTTTTGTGTATTTTAGGTGATGAAATACTTCCACTGGCAGATTTTGTTAAACTTAGGAAGTGGAAATTACTGAAATTAAGGGGAAATATTTTGAATTTCAGTCATGTGAATTTGTCTGCACTTTCTGCAGTGTATGGACAATAACATCTTTAACAAAAGTAAGTAAATAAATACATAAAAAGAAACTAAGCTGAACTTTTGCATTTCATAGAATATGAATGATAACACAAAAGCCTTTATTTCACTCATGATTGGTGGTTGTGTGAAGCCATTTATTGTCAAAAAACCTGATTGTTTACTCTTTTCATTCTTTTTCAATTGTAAGCATGTGGAACTGAGTTTACTCTTTTGAAATCATAATGAAACTGAAAATATAAAAGTGTCCCTGATGAAAAGTTTACATATTGTGCATCTTTTTCCCCAGATACTCTCTGTTGAAGAGTCCTGTATTTCAGCTGAAGTGAGTTTTTCTTTTCTCCTGAACAATTTTCGATCAGGGACATTTGAGTAGTTTCTGTTTCATTCTGATTTCAAAAGAGTAAACTCAGCTCTTCGATAATAATTGGCCTCGGACAACCACTAACCATGAGTGGAAAGAAAGATTTAGAGTGTATGTAAACTTATGAGCACAACTATATATTTTTTTACAACAGTGATAACATTTTTTTTCACATCTGGTGCCACCTCAGAAATAAGGGACAAAATAGGCCACATGCTTACAATTGAAAACAAATGATTATTAAAAGTATGCATGCATTATTTTGTTTATACAGGATGTTATAAACTTGACCTTTCTGTGTCCCTACATAATGTGAAAGAAACCTGTTCAAATCAAACAATTGTCACGTTAATGTATTCAGTCAACCTGATGGGAATGTTGTTTACGTTATTTGTTTTGGTTCCTGAGCCCACCCACTGCTAACCATCCAGTCGAGGCCATAAATACAAACAATGAGAATAAGATGAATTGAAAAGTGCATCATATCAAGTTAAGTTTTGGGGTTTCAACATTGACGTTGGAGCGAAAAGCAGTGGCACATCTGAAATAACACCTGGCTGTCCATATTCTGCGTCGACATGCAGCAGGGAAATGCAAAAGCACAATGATTATCGCTGTGCAAGCCGGAAAATCTTTGATGAAATTCGATCGCACTTTCAGCTAGCAGCCCATGCGACTCTTTATTATGAAAACAGAAACTTAAGACGTGCTGTTATGGCTAAATACACTTCTGGAAAGTCAAATCAAAGTCCGGCGTCCCATACTCACAAACAGTCAAACGCACAGGGTCGGTACACTTGCATTCCCATAGCCTCCATGTTTGTTTGTTTTGCCTGAAGGTGTACCGCCCGCCCTTGAAGCCCAGTGAAAGTCATGTTGGCGGTGCAGAGCTGAATGTGTGTCAGGGGGAAGAGAGGGGAGAGAGAGGGAGAGGGAGAGAGAGAGAAGGGGCCCAGCCTTAAGCCTCCAATAGCCACTTCGTCCTGGGATATGCCTGCCCCATGATTCTCTACGCACTTCAAAAAGGGGGATATGTACAGGAGTAAAATGACTTTCGTTCAGATTTTTGATTAGAGGAGTTCGGCCTAGTCACTGACCTGCCCTGAACTATTTGTAAGTTTGTTTGTTTGTTGGTACATTTTATTTTCGCCTCACAATTTGACATTAGCAGAATTAGTGTTGTAACATTAATATTGCTGGTTGTACTGTTAATAAGGACAAAATAATTTAATAAATATCACATGTCTTCAATCCAATCCAATCATCTTTAATGTCAATTCTACTACACATAAAGCATGTGCAGAGAATGAACATTTTTTGTCTCTCACACCAGTGAAAAATAAAAAGAGCATATAGGGTGCAGCAGAGAGAGAAGGGGAGAGTCCAGCTTGGCCTGGTGGATGAAGCTGCCCTTCAGTCAGTTGGACATGTCACTGATGGAAACTCCATCCTTTGATGCTTGATCTTACTTATTACATATAGCTTTCTTGTTTTACTGTTTTCAAATGTGTCACACCAAGTATCACCTCATAATATATTTGACCTTCCAAGTACCAAAAGGTTGAAGATCTAGAACCTCAGACCTGGAGGTGCTGATTTTCACCTCAGTCACAAAGCCCCAATTGTGCGCTGAAGGTTCTGATCAGTCATCTACAAACCACAGAGATGTGATCCTCTGGTCTCCAAACCAAACCAGTCTCCTCTTGCTCCTGGCAGTGCCTAGAAATGATGTGCATAAAAGTTTCTATGTTTTCTTTTAAGTACTAATTGCTCTATATTTGTATTATCAGGTATAACATTTTTTAAATACATGTATATTTTTCATCAATTGGTAGCACTAAACAGAATTGTTAGGTTTTTTTTTTGCTCCTATGTCAACTACTACTACTACTACTGTACGTGCAACAAACTGTTTTTACATATAGGTGGATTTGAAAGTGGACTTTGGAAGACATTTGTTTTTAGTTTCCACTGAAAGTTAATTGTGCATGGACTACAAAATTAGATTGTGATTTAACCGGCCTAAAACATATTGAAACTTCTTCTTAAAACTTAAAAAATAGAATTAATAATCAGTAATTCAACTCACTTTCACTCCACGCCTATATTTCACGTTTTTTTTTGCAGTGTGCGGCGGCGGTGGGACGACCTCATGTTCAGTGAGAGCACGTTGCCCAAGGCATGCGCCCAGATCCTGTTTCAGTGCGGGATGTGTCCACAGCGCTGCCAGGACCCTCCATGACCACCACCATGTTCTCGATGACGTTACCATAAATGACATTCGCGACATTCTGTACCGCTGTATAAATAACATCAGACGCTCTAACATTATTCATTTGTATGAGCGGCGGAGGAATATAGATATTTAAAGACTGATCCACTAATGCCTGTTCCTGGAAGCACAATATATAATCAACCCAAAGGCTTTATTGTTAATGCTGTATGAGCCCAGAGACAAAGCAAGTAAAAAAGACCAATCACTTCAGTATTACGTGCAGAGTGGGGCGATATGGCCAGAAAATCTTATCATGATTTTCTTTAGTTTAAATCACAATTTCGGCAACTTTAGCCATCTGTTTCTTCTGGGGTTTAGACCTGGTTTTGTAGTGATTTAGTCTTGGGTTGGTCCTGGCTTAATCCTGGTCCAGTCTGTGATATTGTCCAGGTTTAGACCTGATTTAGACCCAGTTATCTCTTGGTTTATTTCTGATTGAATCCTTGGGTTCAGACATGGTTTAGTCCTGGTTTAATCTTGGTTTAGGCCTGGTTTAGACCTAGTTTTCTCCTGGTTTAGTCCTGGTTTAATCCTGACAGTAGAAACAGTGTATTAGTTTGTAAAGTTTAAAGTTTAGTTGTACCCAGGGATTTTTTTTACAGGGATAAGTACCTGAACACGTTTTTCAGTAT